>JAQZBX010019321.1:0-33877 GCA_029593785.1 Cabassous unicinctus
ATAGTTGTCTGGGACAGTCCCAATTTAAGTCTGTTGCTCTGGTATAATTTTTTTTTTTTTATATTTTAAAAGATGCTTAGATTACATAAATGTTACACAAAAATTACAGGGATTCCCATGTTCCCCACCTCCCACACCTCCCATAACATCCCACATAAACATCTTTCATTAGTGTGGCACATCACCTGCAATGGATATACACATCCTGTGGCTTTGCCACTAAGCATGGACCATAATTCACATTGTAGACCACACTCTCTCCCACACAGTTCTGCATGTTATATGCTGATGTAAAATGGCCTAGATCTGTCATTGTAATGTCACTAAGGATCATTCCCAAGTCCTGAAAAAGGCCCTGTATTTACAACTGCTTTTCCCTTCCCTGCCCCGAAAGCATCCAGTGGCCACTGGCTCCACCTCACTGTTGTAATTTCTTCCATTGCTTGAATCACAATATGTCTACAATAGAATACCATTAAGTCCACTCTAGTCCATAGCTCTTCCCCCAATCCTGAGGAGTTTGGGATGGTGATGTCCTCTCCACCTCCAAGTGAGAGGGGGCCCATATCCCATGGATACAATGGATGGGATTATCCTACCTGCAGCTGCAGGCTCTGAGAGTAGATTTTATACATCAATCTCCTTGAACACATAATACTTCCATATACATTTCCGAAGAACTAAGATATTCACTTAGGTAACTATCTGGATACAGTTAGCAAGTTAAAGAATTTGACAGTATTATAAAGCATACAGACAATGGATCTCATAGAATTCCAAAGTGGATATCACCCCAAATAGTGGGGCTCCTGAGGGCTCTGGAGACACCCAGGTCTTATGTCAGGGTGGATAGCTCCTGAGTTTGGTGCCTTGCCAGTGGGCCCTACTTTGGAGTTTGTGCTCCTGAGAGTGACAGAGTTGAACTCAACTATGTCTTCCCTGCACATGGCTCATCTGTCCCTTCTATTCAAACCTATACTTGGAGCTGGAGTTTATAGGTGTACGTGCAGAGACTTGAGTCTTTGGACTGTCCATGTGCCAGCTGGACCCGGAACCTCGGTGGAGCAACTCCCATTCTACAGCTCAGTGGATTCACCCAGGACAACTGGCGGGGAGATGATGATGGACAACGGCCATCCCAGGAAATGGTTGGCTTTTAAATAATCCCTTCAAATTAGTTAGTTCTTCCTTAATTTCTTTAAATAATGCTTTCTAATTTTTAGTGTTGGGGATGTCCCACAGCATTTAGGAGATTTATTCCTAGGTTTTCTGTTTTTGCCTAGGAAGTAGAGAGCTGGAAGGAGTGTTGTTCTTAGACTACCACCAAGAAAGAACAAGGGAAATTGCAAATTCATAACTTTCCTTAAACCTATCAGAGACTTGAGCTTGTAGAGTAACCAAATAAACTCAAATCTAATGAAAGACTGTCCTCTTTAAGGTGAAATAGAACAAAAGCACTGGCTTACTGGAGAGAACTGAAGTAATCAACAACCTTAGCCGTAAAAGTGGGTAAGAAAAGTACAGCTAAAACTTTGAAAATAAATTGCTGAAAGGCAAAGGATGGTCTCTTCTGAGAATATAGAATCGCTCAGAACCACAGAGCCATGATGAGTTCGCGATCAATTGTAGGTTCTTCCCTATGGGGACCTCCGGTGGGGGCAGGGCAGGACACTGCAGAAAGTCCACCTTGCTCGTGCAAGCTTGATCGAGGAAAGGAACTGTACTATAGGACAAGCGCAAAGCCTCACCCAGACCTTTCTCCCTTATCGAATAACTTGTCTCCAGGAGATCAAAATTATGCAAATCCAACAGTTAGGAGTTGGGAGTCTGGTTTGCCCAAAGTAAAATTTGTGAATTTTTGACAGGAGAAGAGGGAAATGTATGGTGGGGAATAACAAAGAAAAACAAAACAACAACAAAAACCAACCAACCAAACAAAAAAAACCCCAAAAGCAAACAAACAAAAAAAAACATTTTCAGTAAGAAAATTTTCCTTGCAGGGTTGTTATGAATTTTAGAGACAATGCATAAAAAATGTCACTGTAATCATCCTCCTAGAGGAGATGTTGTAGACTTTGGGTCTAAGTGATCTTGAAATGTGAAATGTTAGAGTGAGAAAAGACATGAAAGAAAATCTGGTTTAGTTGTGTCATTTCATGGCTGTGGACTGCAAACCACAGAGGTGAAGGGATTTGGCTAAAGTCACTCAGCTGTCATCTTCTTCCAGTTTCATACTCCCATCTCCAATTCAGAATATTTGGGAAAAGCTCTCCTATGGTCACATGTTTAATTTCTCTGTCTCAGGGCATAATTACTGGATGTTTGCAACTTCTCCAAAGTCTCAAACTGAAGTAATTAAAACACATTTCAAACTTTTCCTGACTCACAGTTTGTTGGAAAAGTTTCACACTAGAGACGATACATTCCATGGGGAATTTGGTCCCCTGATTGCAGCATTTGGCTCAATTCATTTTAAATTGTTCAAGCATGTCAGTATTGAAAACACAATCTTGATCTTCTAGTGAGTGAGTGGGATTTCTAAATTAAAAACAAGACCTGAAATTCTCTCATTTGCTGCTTCCTATAGCTTTTATTCTTTCTCTAAACAGTAGATCCAAAGATTGGTCATGGGACTGATTTTGGGACTCTTTTCCTTTATCATTCATCCACATCACCAAGGCTGTTCATTTTCTACAGATCACAGGACTCATGGAAATTTGTGTGCAAGCAAGGCTTACACTTTTAATCAGCAATAACACAACTAAATAAGAATCATTAGAAAGAAATCCCAGTATCATGAAAAGAAAGCAACTCTTGCTTGTGCATTAGCACATTAGTGCAAGGGCCAATAACTAGCTGTGTGGCTTTGAGAAGTCTCTTAAACTCTGTGGCCTTTAGCTGCTTCATTTGTAAACTGATGAGTTTAGATTAATGATCTCCAAATTTCCTTACAGCACTAATGTTTCTTCAGTTCAACCTGGTGGCTTACTGAGATGAAGTGGCTTAGCCCACTGGGGACCTTCTATATAGATGAAGTACCTGGGTGGATGTATCTTTTTCTGATGAGTTTCTTCTGTGCTCCAGGCTTTCCCCCTTCAGTCTCTTCAGTCAAAACATCCCCTTGAGTGATGAGCTCTTACAACAGAGGGAGACCTCTTTGCTGAATGTAAGGGAAGAGGCTCCAGGTTCAACTCCTTGCTCTAAGGGTGAATAGTGCCCAAATCAGTACCTGATCTAAAGGTAAGTAATCCCATAGCCAGAAGGAATTTCCAGAGTGACTGAGTGTAAGTAAGAGGCTCCAAATCACGGTTTGATCTGGGGGCAAGCCCCTTCCCTTCTATGATACTGAGTTTCTGCCTATGTAAACTGAGAAGACTGCCCAGAAAACGTGCCCTAAAGTGTCTTCCAACACTCACATTCTAAGGTCCCAAGTGAGTGGTGGGAATGAGACCCTTGTGATTTGATTTGAGCTTGTGGCAATAGGTCTGTCCAGCTCTTTATTATGTTATTATTTTGTGCTTGTCATATTTCTCTTGTTGGGGCTCTATGTAAGAGTATAAAATTATACCTAGTTAGGGTCCATACCATCATTTACCTACCTTAACTTTTGCGTCCTGAGTCTCTTTAATCCATGATTGTTGGGTGAGGTCCTGCAAGGAAGCAGAGGTAGTTTGTTAGTTACTGTCTTTCTCTTGGGTAAGGGTGAAAGAAAACATGAGAGAAACCTAACAAAATTCTAGGGGAGTCTGAGCTAATAACTGCTCCCATTTATTGAAAACTTCTAATTCTTCACGAAATCCTAAGTGCTTTATGTATATACATCACATCTAATTCCTGCAACAACTATGTCAAATATGAGAAAAATGTTATAAATTCTACTCCTAGGTACATATGATATGTGAGTAATTGTGGTACGAGATGGGCACTGCCTAAAATGCTTACACTCTGACCACATCTATATCCCATCCCTGAGCATTTGAAAGTGAGCTTGACTAGGTGACCTTGTTTTGTTTGGACTTAATCTTATAGGCAATGGGGAAGCATTGATGGGTTTTAAGGCAATGTGTGACTTGATCAAATTTGCATTTTAGAAGTATAATGATTAATATATTTTACATTTCTTAAGGGCTATGAGGAGCTGAACTCTGTGCCTTATTGTATTGAACAGAAAGAGCATTTAATCAATTTCTATGTTGAGAGCAGAGATAATGAATGAGATTTGAAGTAACCAAGGAAGGCTTTCTCTAGACAATGGACATTATCAAGTTGGTAGGAGTTGAAGAGATAGGCAAAGATGGGAGGCCTCATTATTAATGAGGAGAATAAGAGGGATGCTCTCATGTTGGGAATCATGTGATGAGGCCCCTGAATAGAAGTAATGAGACCCCTGAATAAAAGTAAGGTTATGTGCTGTTGCTTAGTGGACATTGAGGTTGTTTTGAAGGGGGCTGGGCAAGTGTTGTGAATGGTCTTAAAGGGTAGGTGGAAGATTTAGGCCTGATTTTCAGGCAAGAGGGAGACAGTGGGTTTTACTGAGTGATTCAAGCAGAGGGAAACTCAGGAGAATTTCTAATTCTAATGTGCAGAATAAACTTGGTGGTGAAGGCTGGGGACACCAGGTGAGAGATGGTGCATGTAAATGTAGCAGTAATCCTCACAGAAGCTTGTTGACCTGTCTGAAGTTAGTAGTTGCAGGAAGACAGAAGAAAGAAGAGGTAAAATCTACAAAATATGGGGATTGTGTAAATATAGAAGGTGGAGGATAGTCTTGAGTTAGAGGTGACTCTAAAGTTTCAAGGCTTAGGGAGTAGGAGAAAGATGATTCATGACAGCTCAGTCTCAACAACTGCAACTCTCACCTCTTCCCAAATCCTGCCGTGGGACAGAGGAGAAAAGAGAGATATCTGAGTCTCACCCTCTCATCTGTGTCTTAGTTTCTCATTTTCCAGAGCTGGTGGGACTGAATTATTCCCATTATATTGGGGTTTCCTCTGACACTTGTGCTATTTGTGGGAAAAGCATAATAAATGAATCTGGAGATGTTTTTGTCTAGGTCATTTCTCTAAGGCATTGTAGTGGCCTTTTTCCTCTGGCTTTTTCCTCTGGCTGAGGATTGTTGACTTCCTCTTAACTTTCCTTTATTCTTGGGCTTCAGCCTTGGCTCAACCACTCACAAGCACTGTTTCTTGGGCCATTTGATTAACCTCTCTGAGCTTCAGTTTCCTCATCTATCAATTATCTACCTGAAATTGGAAGAATTAAAGGAGGGAATGATTGTTCTCATCACAGCCCAGCATAGAGTAGATACTGAATAAAGAGCAGCAGCCTCTGAGGTTGTGTCGTTGTAGGGATGACACAAAAATGGTAATCGTTAGTTAACCACAAGCTTTGATTTCCTTCAGGCAGAAGACTCTTTTCCAGACCTCTTGGGTTGTTTTTGGTCATCTCCTTTGTTACCCTTCCTTAGAACCAGTAAGCAAGCCCCATCTTGCTTTCTCTCTCTCTCGTTCTGCCCCTCTTTGGTGTCCTGATTCTAGGCTATGCGGTCGCTGTTTCATCTCCTGTTTCTAGCCAGCCATGTTACTGAGGATTCTCTCAGCAGATTTTCCTTCTGAATATCTCCTCAAATTTTCACTATGAAAGAAGTGTAGGTGGTGGTGGAGATGTTTATCTATTTTCATGATGAAGGCACAAGTGAAAGGAGCAAGAATAAGCAGAAAAAGAGATACTTTAAAGTAGTTTTAAAATTAGAGAAATTTTTGATATCTTTGTCTTGCTCATTTCACAATTGTGGTTTTTAATTCCATGAAATTGTCTGCTTCTTGAGGGTAAGAGCTGCCTTGCATACGGTTTGTGATAATTCAGAAACTTATATGGGTCAAGTAACGAAAATATCCATCAACTATTTTGAAAGAGAGATATATCAATGGGAATGGCACTCCTGAGAGATAAGTAAAGGAAGAAGGCATTTAGGAGCTTTTTGTTTGAGAATATTTAATGCAAAAGCATTATGAGAAAACATTGAGAATGGGCAAAATGTTAGCAATTAATCTGGATGCTTTTTAGTGCCAAAATGGTGATTATTATTTGTTATTGTGGTGTACTTGAAATAACGTATGCGTTGGAAAAAAATGATGTGACTCTAGTTCTGAGTCCACTACTTACTGGGAGGCTTGGTTAATTCACAAAGTTTGTGTCCCTCAATATTTACTTGTAATATAGGACCATGGAATTTTTGTGAGGTTGCTTGAAAACATCTTGCATAGAGTAGGCTATTGAGCAACAAATGAATAAACTTTTATGTATAACTAAATAAATAAACAAACAAATTAGTAACATAATACATGTTAAAGGTTTCTGTAACTTCTAGTGCTAACCAAATCTGATGGACTGGTGTTATGACTGCATTTATTTTGTCACAGGGCTCTTCTTCTATGAGATCATCTATCCTAAATGGAATCCATGGCCAGTACAAATAACGTGACTGAATTAATTTTTACCGGCCTTTTCCAGGATTTGGAGGTGCAGAGAGTGTGCTTTGTGGTGTTTCTTCCTGTGTACCTGGCCACGGTGGTGGGCAATGGCCTCATTGTCCTGACAGTCAGCATCAGCAAGAGTCTGCATTCCCCCATGTACTTCTTCCTTAGCTTCCTGTCCCTGGTGGAGATCACTTACTCCTCTACAATTGTCCCTAAATTCATCACAGACTTACTTGCAAAGATCAAGTCCATCTCCCTGGAAGGTTGTCTGGCTCAGCTGTTCTTCTTTCACTTCCTTGGGGTCACTGAGATCCTTTTGCTGGTGGTGATGGCCTATGACCGCTATGTGGCCATCTGCAAGCCTCTTCATTATATGACCATTATGAGCCGTCAATTGTGTCAAGTACTAGTTGCTGGTTCCTGGCTGGGGGGCTTTATACACTCTATAATTCAGATTCTCATCACCATCCAATTGCCCTTTTGTGGCCCCAACGTGATTGACCACTACTTCTGTGACCTCCAGCCATTATTCAAGCTTGCCTGCACAGACACTTTTATTGTGGGGATTATTGTGTTTGCCAACAGTGGCTTATTCTCTGTCTGCTCCTTCCTCATCTTGGTGTCCTCCTATATCATCATCCTGGTCCACTTGAGGAACCATTCTGCAGAGGGGAGGCGCAAAGCCCTCTCCACCTGTGCCTCCCACATCACAGTGGTCCTCCTGTTCTTTGGACCTGCCATCTTCCTCTACATGAGGCCCTCCTCCACCTTCACTGAGGACAAACTGGTGGCCGTGTTCTACACGGTGATCACCCCCATGCTGAACCCCATTATCTACACACTCAGAAATGCAGAGGTGAAAAATGCCATGAAGACGTTGTGGGGCAAGAAAAAAAAGTCAGGGTTATAGTGAAAATGAGAATGTCATAAATCAAATGTATATCTGATTTCTCTATGTTCTTTAATTGGATTTAAAATTCATTAGGACTTTCAAAACTGTGGAAACAAGTATAAAAGGACTCAATATTACTACTACTGTGATTCGTCTTGGTAACTAAAGACTTCCTCGTATTCTGGTGTAATGCCGAACTATAGAGTTCACAGTTTCTTGATGAATCCTGGGAAACTTGGTTGATTCCATGATTTACACCAAGAAAATGGATTTGGGTAATATGAAAGCTTAATCCAAGTTCAAATGAAAAGTAGAATCTTTTGACAAATATTTTTGTGATTAATATCCTTTCTTAATCCCTTCTTCCTGTGCCCACAGTTCATCCCTTTCTTCTTTCCTTTCCTCCTCCCTTCTTCTTTTCCTTTCTTTTTTCTTCCTTCTTTCCTTCTGTCCTTCTTTTTCATTTTGTTTAGGTCCCTCATGATAACAATCTGTATTTTAATGACAAGGACAACAACCAGAGGGATTATTAGGGGAGATTTGCAAAGGGAGTATTTTAGTCTGATTGTTGCTTCTAATGTGGTGACATATGTCTCTATAAATTGTATCCATGGATTTTTATATTCTTCTGGTTGCCTCTTAGCACCTTTTGCCATGGACCATCTGATTATGAACACCAAAATGTCCCTGGAACAATTTCTTTTCTTCTGACATGTTGACATAAAAGATAGTTGCTAAAGCTCTCTGTGCCTTCTCTCCATGTCCAGCATTATAAATCAAACTAATATCAAAATGACATAGATTGTGCCTATCAATAGGGAAGAACAAGTGAAATATTTTAACATGAAGATCATTGCCAATCTTGTCCAGATGTAAGAAAATACAGAATCCTAGCAATGCTTATAAGACCTAACTTGAAAAATGAAGGGGAAATACTGTCTAAGTATGTTTCTACTCCAGAACTCTGCCCCTTATTGCATGTGGCCATGTAAAGTCCATTTCTGTTAATGTCTATTAATGTTTATTGGTGAAGTGAGGTGAGAAAATTTGTGTCTCATTGTTGTGCTTCCTCTCAGAATCTTGACTGCACACTACTGCCCTGTGTCATTATGACAAATTTAGAGAATATTGTAAATTGCCCATTTCATTCTACTTTTAAAAGGCTGCACTTCTGCAAAGAGTGTGGGCTTGTATTTAGACACTGGCTTTGAATTTCCTCTTGATCCCTCCACCCTCCTTCAAGATCAGATGACATAATGCAGGCAGGTTCCCTATGAGAGATGGAGCATGTGGGTGTGCTAGTTGGTGTGAGGTCCTTTCCCCTTTCTCCTGTAGTTGTTAATTGAAGGTATAGGTGAAATACTCATTTTAAGGGCACCAGGTTTTAAGGGCACTTGCTTTGGTGTCCCCATTAATTATGACCATTTTTGGCCATCCATAACACCCGAATAAATGTTGCTTTTTCTGCCTGGAATGACTTTACCTCCTTTTTTCTTATGGCAAATTTCCATACATCTTTCAAGACCCAGGTTACACTCACCACCCTTTTAGTGACTTTTCTGTCCTCCCTCTTCCTTGGGTTGATTTTGTAACCTCTTCCATTGTAATTTTTGTATACCTTTATCGTTGCCCTTATCTCTTTGATTGTAATTACTTTATGTTTGTTTCTCCCTCTCCAGGGAAGAATTGTCCCTTCTTCCTCTTTACAGGTGTAAGTATCATGCATGTAAGTATTTGTTGAATAAACAACCCTCTAGGCCCATGTGGCAATTTCTTCTATATCAATTCTGACATTCTTTTGGAGTACTTTCATGGTAAAGACCATTTTCTTTCTGTTAACATTTTTAATAGCTCAGGCTCTGAAATTCACTAGGCTGTTTCAAATGTGTCTTAGCTATAACCGAGGTCTAAGTTACTTAGCTTCTCAGAACAACTGTTTACTCATAAATATAGTAAGTTTAACAATTGTATGAACTTCATAACATTTTTCGGGATATCAAATGAGATAATATACACGAAAAGCTGTTAGCAAAGAACCTGGTATAGATTGGAAGCTCAATAAATATTAATCAACATCATCATCATTTGTGCTGGTGTCATTATTTTTATTTTGAGTGATAACTGTGTCCAAGACCACCCACAGATCTTCTTTCTTGTAGATCTACCCTGATAGGCCTAAACTAGATTCCACCCCTAAAGCCTTTATATATCTGAAGGTAGTTCAATCCTTTGTTTTAAGACTTCTCTGGGCTAAACATTCTCTATTGCTTAATTACTTTTGAGTGTCTAGCCCAGTGTCTAGTATGTTGTAAGTCCTCAATAAATATTTTTAAATTAAATGTTGATTGTAATGTAGTTTGTCTATTTTCTTGTTTGAGAAATACTTTTCATTTTATTCATGTTTATTTTTAAGCATTTGGTTCGGATATAAACTAAGTGGAATTACTCTCCTCTCTCTTGATGCCTTCCTTGTGTTAAAGTAGACTAGGACTTTAGGATTGGAGCCCCTCACACATGTGCAGGGTTGGCTTCCTCACTTTCTCACGGAGCTACTAACAACATCATCAGTGAACTCTGAGTAGTTGGATTCTACTTGGCAGATAATATCTACTCTAACTGAATTGTCAAAATTCTCAAGGATCACTTCACCCATTGAGGGTTGAGACTTGGTGGGTCTATTGAGAGGCAATTACTCACTTGGTTCTAGTCTCCCAGGGGAAGGGGGGGAGAAGATTTTTTCATTGTTTTAAGAGACAGAGAAGGCTTTGAAAATTTAAAACTGCTTTCTTAATTCACAGATGCAGTAACAGTCTAAACATACCACTTTGCATTGCTGAGACTATGTTGGCCTTGACTGTTGATTCTGCTACAACATATAAAAAAATAAAATGTATTTTAAGATAATAAATGTACCAATCTCCTTATAGAAAAATTGGTAGAGTGCAGCAAACTTCTCTTCATATACATTTTGTATTCATTTTCCATTTATTATTTTTATCCTTTTAGGACTAGGTTTGGCTGCATATAATAGGAAAAACAAGTTAATCGACTAGAAGTATACAATACAGAGATAGAATGTTTGGAATCATTGCAGAAGTCCCAATATATTTTCAGAAACACAGCCTCTATCATCTTCTGCATGTAGCATCAACCTTAGTACCCCACCTGCCTGCTAGTACTCCTTACCTGCACTGTTCGAAAGAGCTTTCTGCCGTGATGGAGATGTTCTACATTTGTGCTATCCAACATGGTGGTGGCTTATGAGCACTTGAAATGTGACTCATGAGACCAAGGAACTGAATTTCAAATTTTATTTAATTTTAATAAATTAAAAATTAAGTAGACACGTGGCTAGTGTATGCCCTATTGAATAACACAACTTTAGCATTTCTGTATTCCAGGAGGCAGGGAGGGAGAAGGGAGAGTAAATTGACCAGACTCCTTTTAAAGTAGATTTTCCAAAAGTGCCACACAGCATTCTGCTTTCATCGTATGGGATTGAATTTAGGTACACAGTCACATTTAATTGCAAGGGAGAATAGAAATTATTATCTTTTATTCTGTGTGGAACTATGTTCAGCTAAAAATCAGATTCTGTCCTGTTCCTAAGGAGGAAGGGGGAAATGTATATTAAGATCAGCAAAGCATCTCCAGCACTGTATTACATACCCCACTTGCCATCTAATTACAAATTCTTCATAAATATGGTGTGTAATGACCTGTAAACATTGCAGTTTCTAAATTGTAGCATAGTTTGTTTAATCAATACCCTATTGCTAGGTTTTTAGGTTTGTTTAATTATTTATTCAAGAAAGACTTATTGAGCATGTCCTGTGTGTCAGGCACTGTTCCAAGTTCTAGAGATTCAGTGGTGCACAAAACAGAGAAACTGCCTGCCTTCATGGGGCTTACACTCTAGTTGGGTGAGACAAATAATAAATTAGCAAGATAACAACAGATCGTGAGAGATGAGTCATGAGATAAAAATACAGTTTTTGATAGGGAGCAGCTGGATTGCAGGGAAGGTTAATCTAGACAGGGTGGTCCTGGAAGCCATTTATTTAGGAGACAATTTGAGCTGAGATAAGAAAGAGGGGAAGGAATTTGCCACAAAAAAAGCCTTGGAAACCTTGTCAGTTATAGGGAATGGTAAATACAAAGACCCTTGGATGGAAGGAATGTGGTATTTTCAAGCAGTGGAAAGGAAGTTGGGATCCCTCTGGTATAGTGAGAGGGAGATGTGGGCTGGATTATATAGGACACTGTGTTGGTCCTGCTAAGAAATTTGGGTTCTATTCTAAATCAATTAAGAAATCATGGGGGAAGTTTTAAGCTGTAGAAGTTTCTGATTTGTAATGTTATAAAGATCACTGTGGTTTCTGTATTCATAATGGATTAGAATGGTTGAGTGAGGACAGGGAGATCAGGTAGATTGCAGTCATCTAGGCAAGAGGTATAGTTACTCACTAGGAAATTTACAGTAACATACCAAACAGATTTCAGTGCACTCTCTTTTAAAATGTTTTTGAAGTTGAACTATTAGGATCAGCTGATAAGGTTATGGGAGGAATTGAGAATGATTCACAAGCATTTGGTGTGACAAACGTGTATATGGAGTTATTTATAGAGATGGAGAGTACTAGAGTGGAAGTAAGTTTGGGGGAGAAAATGAGAGTTCTCTTTAAGATGTATTATGCATAAAGTGTTTATATGACAACTAGGTCCAGAAGACAGATATGTAGCCAAAATGTGTGTCTGGAGGTTTACCTAGAGGCAGAAACTAGAGATGTAATTTTGAGAGTCAGTATTGCATAGGAGGATATTTAAAGCTACCTGACCTGGATGAGATCACCTGGGGGTGAGAAAACAGTAAGGGAAGAGGCCCAATTTGGCTTCTCAAAAATTTTGAGGTCAGATGGAGAGTATTTTTCAGGAAAGAGCTGGACAGAGGTAGGAAGAAAACAAAGAACATGGTATAAGGAGGTCAAGGTAAAAGAGCATTTTGAGCAAAAGTGAATGTTCATTTGGTTGGAATGTGGCTGAAAAGTTAGTAAGAAACAGGGTAGATTTGGATTTGCCAAACTGAAGGGTTGTTTTTACCTTGATGGGAGCAATTTTGGTGGGATAATGCAGATGGAAGTTAGATTGGAATGTTTAAGGAATGCATGGGGATGGGGATCAAGACAATGAACATTTACAACTCTGAGAAGTTTTGTCGTGAGGTTGGTCTATAATTGTTTTTTTATTTTCTTTGTGCTCTATTTGTTGGGTTTAGGAAACAGGATTCTGCTGGTATTTAGAATATTTGCCATATATGGATGCAAAAACTGAATTTAGCAAGCTTGCTCAGGTTGGGTTCACCAAAACCTGACCCTAAGACAAAGATTGGAGTGCAAATAATTTACTTGGGAGGCAAAGGACATCCTGATAAAAGAGTGAGGAAGTGAAACAAGGAAAGAAGGCAACCAATAAAGGATCTATTACTAGGCTATTTATCACTAAATAGCCTAGTTGGATTAATCCAACTAGGAAACATTGGGAGTAGAAAACATGTTTTAGGGTTATCCCACCTGACGGGTGAGGGAGCTGGGGTGTTTATACACCATCTACCATCAGCCACTGTTGAGGGCTGCTACTAGGGCTGTTAATTCTTCAGCACATCCGGTCTTCCACTTGCATGGGCAAAATGGCTTTGATGCCAGAGGAAGTCTTTAAGGAAAGAAAAACAGGTGCTGGAAGTTGGAAGTTGACCCAACACGCATTGAATTAGTAAAGGCAAGGAGATATGGGTGAGATACTGGCATCACAAGCCACATTATATGGATGTTTGTAATTTATTAGTAAGTCACATCTTGATAAATTGTATAAAAGTTATACAATAAGATTAGAAATCACATATGAGCAGATACATTGAAACAATGGAATAATGACTACTCTTAAGCATGTGTAAATCAGTCATCTCTGTAAAAACTGTAAGCTTCTTAAGGGCAAGTGTCACTGGGTAAACTGCCATGTAACTTCCATGATAATATTGAGCCATTTGGACATTATGTATCAGTTTTTTTTTTTTTTTGCATACTGTACTGCCACAAAAACCATTTTACTTATCTTCTCAATATAAACTTCTGTTCCTATGGGTATTATGAAAAATCATAAAATGATGTAGGGACAAAAGAATATACTGTTCAAATAATTATTGAAATTATTGGTTTTGTTTTTTTCCAAGTAATTATACTCATCATATATGGATATGGAAAGCCTGCTATTGGCATAGCCTGGTAGAGGAGAAATTGTGATTTTAGATGAAACCACAGGGTTGTTGTTTTGTCCTTGCCTTTCCTTCTTGAGAATTCTCCATATCCTGTGGTTTATATTATCGCCCCTACAACTCTCATTTCACAATTTTTCTTCTTAATAAGAGTGTTTTCTATCTTTCATAGGGTAGATTATCACTTATTTTAAGGGGATGTTTCCCTGAATTATTTTGGGAAAAGCTGATTGACTCTAAAGACTTTATTTTTATTAAAATATGACATGTGTACATTTTAGAAAATAAAAAAAATATGGTAAATCTAAAGAAAATAAAAATCAGCCTTAATCCTAACACTCAGAGTTAACCATCGATAATATTTTCTAATGGACTCCTTGCATACAATCCCTAAAATTTTCATGGATCTTCACTTTTAGAGTTTTGTGTACTCATACTATCATTAGGAAGTTTGGTTAGGTTAGGAATCATTAATCTATGTCACTGTTAGTTAGCTTCTCAGACACTCAGTTTCCTTATCTTTAAAAAAGGAACAGATAATACCTAAGCCATAGGATTGTGTGATGATTTTAGAACACGGTGCCAAATTCTTTGACATTTCTCCTTTTGAGAGGTGATTTTCTGTCACCTCCTCTTGAATTTGGGTTCCGTGACTGAGAAATAGAAGATAGTAGAAGTGATGCTGTGCCAGTTTCCAGGTCCCAGCTTTAAGAAATGTGTCCTGTCTCTTTGGGAGACTCGTTCTTGAAATCATTGTGTGAGGAAGCCCAATCAGCCCCTAAAGTGGCTCACACGGAAGAGACCCATGTTGAGAGGATCCAAGCTCTCCTGACCCTTAGTGCTGGCATAGCACCAAGTTGCCAGCCTGTGAGTGAACCACCTTGGGAACTGATCATCTAGCCCCTTGTTGACTGACCCTACATGATATTGCATGGAACAGAGATGAACCTTCCCCAGCAAGCACTACCCAAATTGCAGATTTGTGAGCTAAAAAGTGTTGTATAGGCCACTAGGCTTTGGGATACTTTGTTGTGCAGCAGTAGGTAACCAGGAGAGTTGTGAAGACTAAGTTAATACCTGCAAAAGTCCTAGCAACTTCCTACACTAAATAAATGTTAGAAATAACAACCACCACCACAACAAAGATGATGGCACATCATTTGACCTACTTTTCCAGTCTGAGTCTTAAAGATTGTTATATCTATTTTAAGGTTCCTATAGCTGACTTTGAGCCTGCAATCCCATTTAGAGTGGAGAATCTAGCTACAAAAGCTTTGTATTAGGGCGATTTTAGTGCAAGTGAGAGAAACACAACTCAAATTTGCTTAAATAACAACAACAACAAAAGGATTTTATTGTCCCATGTAACGGAAAAGCCTGATAGTTGTTCTAGCTTTAGGCGAGAACAAATCCAGGTGGACTAACAGCGTTATCAGAAATATGTTTCTCTCTAACTCCCATATCTGTTTTCCTTTGTGTTGGCTTCTCTCCAAGTGGTGGCAAAAAATATTTACTATAGCTCCAGGTTTATATTCTACTAGTTTAACAAACTTAAAAAGTGAACACCTGCCCCCTCTCCCAGTTTTTCCTGTAAAAGTCCTTAATGTTTCTGAGCCCATTCCGGACATGTTTCTGTCCCTTAATTAATCATTGTTAAACTTCTTGGCCAAGTTTGGGTCATTTGCCCATTCGCAGAATGTGTGTGTGTGTGGGTGATGGAATGGGTGCAGTCATCCCAACTTAACTGAGACTAGGATGGGGCTTTTCCTCAAGGGAACATGGTTCTGTTACAAAAAGAAGTGGGCATGGATTCTGTGCACCAAAAACTTCATTTGTCTATTCCACATCACCTGTTGGATGCTCAGCAAATACCCAAGCTCTTCCATATATATATATAAAATGTCCCCATAAAAAATTTAACTGTTCACTTACAATTCAAAGGGACAGCACCAAAGTCTCTTTCTCTTCCTAAATTCAGCTCTGAGTTCAGGATCTCTGGCTGATGTGCAGGCCCCTTGGTCAGGTCTAGATGTAGCTCCTTATGATCTGGCAGCCTATGACTGATAAATTCTATCACTCCAAACATACTCAATGGACAATGGGAGGAGTATAAAATAATCATAATATAACTTTAATTTGGAAAAAGGGATTTGGTAAATCAATATACAATTATCGGTGGCCCATTGGGTCATTGGTCCACTGGTAGCTGGACAAGCATAACAAGGATTCCCTGCATTGAAAGTAAAGTTCCTTTTTCTGATAATAAAGTAACCTCTGGTTCATTCTCTGAGAATTCCCTTGTGCATTGTTCTCCTTGGCTACCTGTGAGTCAGATGGTAGTAAGGAATTCCCTTCTGGTGCCTGCACAACCTTTGCATACAGTTGTCACTGTGATTGTGTGAATTTGGGAACTCGAGGATTGCCCTAGAAGTTGAGAAATTATAGGCCTTTGCCAGCCTCGGGAGTCTCTCAGGCAATTTATCTGCCTTCCAAGTTTGGTGGGCTTTTTGTGTGAGGGCATTTGATCAATTGCATGAGCTAACACAGGCAGTCGAGCATATGGCCAAGTATCATCCTTGGATTTAGAATCCTGTTTTTTTTATTTCCTAGCAACAGCTCATGGTGTTCTGTTTAGCCCAATAGTTATCACCATAAGGCTGAATAGTTCATGATTATTGACTTTTAACTATCTTGAGTTGCTGGCTTCACACAGGAAGAGTTCATCTTAGTAAAGTTTTTATTTTCTTACTTCCCGCTTCAGAAAAGCTAGCCTAAATTGAGGCCTTTCTTTTTCTTGTTGAACCTTACTGAACTCCAACATTCCTTCCATTTTGCTTCCAATTATTATAAAACTCCAGCCTTGGGATGCAAATGGTCTGTATTCCAAGAGCGCATAGGCAACTCTTCACCTGACGTTATTCCATAACAACCCTTTCCAGCTCTTAGCCAGAGATGGAAGAATCCTACAGCTCACACTTCATTTCTCTTCAGCAATCCACCTTTTGGAGTCTGTTACTTTGCCAACCTCCTTCTTTGGCAGGTTTTGCCCAAGTGGTGGCAGGCTGTCTGCCACTTGTTCCAGGTTTGAGATCTTATTGGATTGCAACTGTAGAGGAAAGAGATTATCATTGGTTCTGGCAAAGGTCCTCAGGTTGATGCTTGCTGGCTCAGCTTAATGAAATGCCAATTTCTGAACCAAATATTTGAACTCTGATTGGCTGGGCCTGGATCTTTTCCCACCTTGGATCTCCACTTGACACTTCCAGGCTAAGAGAGGGTTGGGTTGTTCTCCCATAAGAAAGGATTTCCCCAAAGGAAAATCAAGATGCTGTTGCCAAAATAAAGGGCCATGATTGCTGGGCTGCAGAAACCTCAGACATCCACTACCTTTGATCTGGGACCTTGAGGAGAGCAGATGTGATCTATGAATGACCTCATGGGGCTCACTCGGTTGCAGATCTCAATGCCAGTCTGGACATCCTGGCAGGTGCTGTGTTTTCTCTCTAGTACTTCCAGCTGAGGTCACTGCTGTCACCTGAGCAGACAGGGTGGTCAGAAGAAAGGTTCCTGCTTTCTGAAGCTGCTGTGATCTAGATTGGTGCTGCTCAAAAGAACTTTCTGTGATGATGGAAATGTTCTATATCTGTGCTGTTCAGTATGGTAGCCACTAGTCACATAAAGCTGCTGAGCACTTGAAATATACCTAGAGTGACTGAAGAACTGAATTATTATTTTATTTAACTTTAATTAATTTAAATTTAAATAGCTACATGTGGTTAGTGGCTACCAAAGTGGTTAGCACAGGTCTAGAGCACTTGAGTGTTTATTTCTGCTGCAAACATGTTGCTATTACTCAGGATCAGGGGGAGATTGCTCCTGGCTCCAGTACTCAGATGGGTCTTTGGCTGACTGCCTTTAATCCCAGAAGCTCACTGATAAACTTCTAACTCACCCTCACATGGCCATCCACTTCCCACTCCATTCTCCCTCTGAGGAGCCTGGGCGACAGCACCAGCCAAATGCCATGCCCAGAGTCAGCTCTTCCCTTTGATCTCTCCACTCAGGTTCCTGGAGTGAAGGCCTAAGCTATTTCCCCCCTCATGATTAAACACTTCCTAGAATGACCTTTTCTGCCATTAGACACAAGTGGTCATTCCCTTCTTAAAACAATATATTTATTTCATTTCTATGACACCATTCTCTTTTGGTTCCCTTCCTACCACACTGGCCCCTCCTTCTCAGTTTCCTTTGCTGGTTCCTTCTCATTTCTTAAATTTATAAGCATCAGCATGTTCCAGAGCTTGGTCCTCAAAGTCCATCTCTTTCTATACTCAGACTAAAAGGGGATCTCACTGAGGCTCATGGCTTTAAATAACGTTCATGTACTTATGATTCTCAAAAATTGTAGCTCCTATCTGGACCTCTTTCCTGAACTTTGACACACATACCCAACTATCTAGTCAACAACTGTGCTTGGATTTTTGAAGGCAACTTGATTTAATATGTGCAAGACTGAACTCCTGATCTTACCCATTCACCTGCTCTTCTCACAGTCATTCCCACTTCAGTAAAAAGCAACTCAATTCTTTTGGTTGTGAAGCTCTAAAATCTTGAAGGCATCTTTAATTCCTTTCTTTCTGGCTCTCCTACTAAGCAAACCATCAGCAAATCTTATTAGTTCTACCTTCAGAATATGTCCAGAATCTGACCACTTTCTAGCACCATCACTGCTACCATCAATCACACCACAATCATCACTTACCTGGATTACCAGGATGGTCTCCTAACTGGTTTCCTTGTTTCTATATTTGCCAACTCTCCCCCTACCACCATTCTTTTAAAGATAATAGCCTGAGAGGTCCTGTTAAAATTTAAGTCATGTCATGTAACTCTGCTTGAAACTCTCCAATGGCTTCATAGCACAAATATCACATTGAATTACAAGATTCGTCATGATCTTGTTCCCTGCTAACTTTTTGATCCGTTCTGCTACCACTTTCCCCCGTGATTCCTCTTTTCTAGTCTCCTGTACTCCTTACTGTTTTTCAAACACTCAAACACTCCTGTTCCAGCGACTTTCTGTTCCTTCTGCCTGGAAATCTTTTACTCTAGATCTTTGCATAGCTCACTCCCTCACTTATTTCAGATATCTCTGCTCATATGTCACATTTACAGAGAGGATATTCCTTACTGTCTTATGTAAAATTATATCCACTAGCATTCCCTATCATCCTTAATTGGTTTTATTTTTCTCCATAGGACCTATAACTACCTACTATATATTAAGCTTTATTTGTTTATTGTCTGTCTTTGACTCCGTTATGGACCTAATAGGCATATGAGAGGATATAATGTCCATGAGTCTAGAGAATTTGTTTTTTCACTGCAAAAATCTCCAGTATTCAGAATAGTGCTTGGTACATAGTAGCACTCAATACTATTTGTTGAATGAATAAATGAATGGATGAATGAATACCATCTCTTTTAGAGAAATTCTCACCATGTTGTATTATTATTGCTATCATCATTTGATGGAGAAACTGAGGCACAGGGAGAGTAAGTGACTTTAGACATGAATAAAATGTTAGAAATAGAAAATACAATGGAAATAATTCAACCCCTATATTACACCTATGCTTCCCTCTCCCTCCCCCCAGAATCTCTGGTGGTCACTGTCTTTATATCAATTATAAGAGTTCTTCCATTGCTAGAACAATAAGTCTATTTTAGTTCATAGTTGCATTCCTCCCTTATGTTTGTTCATTCCTCAACCTTGAGGATTTTGGGATGGTAATGCCCACTCTGCTTCTGATTGAGAGGGGCCTTAGATCCCATGGACCAGATGGATGGAATTGTATGCTTACAGTTGTGAATACTTTCTGTTTTTTTGGCATGGGCATTGTCCACCATCATCCTTTTGTTAGTTGTCCTGGGTGAATCCAATGAACTGGAGAATAGGTGTTGCAACTCAACTGAGATTCAGGGATCAACTGGCATATGAACAGACAGGAGATTTCAGTCTCTGTGACATATACTTAATGAGTATAGGTTTAAATAAAAGGGACAGAAGAGTCATATGTACGGAAATTATAAATGAGTCTAACTCTATTACATTGGGGAGCATATATTCCAAAGTAAGGCCCACTGACAGGGTGATGAATTCCTGAGATTGTCTGCCCTGCCTATAGTGTCTGTCTATATATCTCTAGAACCCTCAGGAGCCTCACTGTTTGAGGTACTGTTTACTGTGGCAGTCAATGAGATCCTGCTGAGATGTGCGTAAGCATAACCTTTGGAATGACCTCCTGATTCACTTTGAAATCTCTTAGCCATAAAAATTCATTTGCATTTAATATTTATCCCTTTTAGTCAAGGTCTTTTTCCAAGTGCATTGCTAGTTGGTGCTTGGTAATCAGTGCCAGGGTGGCTCATCCCTGGAAGTCATGTCCAATGCTGGGGAGAAGATAGTGTGTTTATATGCTGAGTTTGGCTTAGAGAGAGGCCACATTTAAGCAACAAGGAGGCTTTCAGGAGGTTATTCTTAGTCAATATATAATACTAGGCTGATTTTCAATTTTTACATGAACAAGGTTCCTGTTTTCATTGTCAGTAGACAAGACTAGCAGAAATTTCCCTTCATGCCTTACCTTCAACTTTCTTCTATTGCTACATCATTATTGGGTACAAAAACTTTGCAGAAACCTCACTAAATTAATTAAAATAGATTTTGAGCCTTTCCCCAAGTCATAGTTTATTATGAAAAATTTTGCCCTAGAGAAAAGAAATTCCATGGAGAAATTGGTCCGTTGATTATAGTATTTGATTTAATTTATTTTAAATAGTTCAAGGATTACAGGATTTAATCATGGACTCAGCTTTTTAACCTTGGACTCTGAGTGGTTATATAGGTTGGTATATATGTTCTCTACATTAAAAACAGGATCTTAAAATCTATGGGTTTGCTGCTTCCTGTGGCTTTTGTTTATTTCTTAGATATTAAAAATTCAAATATGATCCCAAATACAGATTCTATGAATTTCCTTTTTTTGTGCTTCATCTTAGATACATTTTTCTTTGCTTTCCAAAAGCTCCCATGACCTTTGGTGATTTACCCTTGGGGACGAGGTCTAATCCTTGAATCACAGTAGCAACCACTAACACAGTGCCACTAGAAAGCAGCCTAGTGTTGTTGAAAGAGCAATGTTTTCTGAGTTAGTAATTGGGCAAATAAGTAGTGTGTGGTTTGGGGAAGCCAATTAATCTTGCTCAGCCCCTGTCATCTCATATATCAACAGAGGAGTTAAAGTAAAATCTCTCTAAATTGTTTTCGGTAGCATCCTCAGAGTGACTTGCTTTAGTGCGACACAGCTTTTAGACCCCTTCCATGAGACATTAGCTGTGTTTGTAATATTAGCAAGGGACCTTGCTTGCCCAGTTACCAGATTCCCAGAGAAGAATCCAGCACTTCCCAACCAAGCTTCCCAACCCAGAATATCTCCTTGAATAATGATCAATTTCAACAGAGTTGTCTAACTTCATGCTGAATTGGAAGGACCTGAGTGCAGCTGAATTCCATCTTGACCAATTCCTTGCTCCGAGGCAGACCCAAATCACATAAGATTTTCTCACCTAAAAGTAAGTGATGTAACCAGAAATTAGGTGTAAAGTTTCTAAGCAGCCATTGGACTTAGGGCCACAAGTGTTCATTTATAAAATGAAGTGGTTGGGTTTGATGATTCTTAAAGTTTTTTTACAATTTTGGGATTCTGTGAGCTACCATTTGGGAATTACTAAGTTTGAGAGTGTGATTGGGGTGGAGGTTACATCATTCATTCTGAGATCAGTCACATTGGTCCATCAAGCTCTCTCTAATGTCTTTATTTGGCCACTTTCCACATTTTATCATTACGCTCTGGTTCCAAGTCCAGCAGGCTACCTGAGATAGAGTCCACATGCTCACATGCAGATTTATGCTTTTATCTGCTGGTCACCTTTTCTGTCCATGATTTTAGGTAAGGCAGCATTGTGGGGACAGAGGAGGTATTTGCTAGAAGCTAAGTCGGAGAGATAGTGAGAATGGGGTGAGGATGAGCAGCAGAGAGGGATTAATACAGAAGAGGCATATGTGAACAGAAAAGGAAAAGGAAATTTTCGAGGAGGAAGGCTATCAGGTATTCTCCATCATTGCAGGATGAAGTTTGGATTAACTGGAACTTACATGATCCTCCTCTTCTTTCTGAGTGGTCTCTCAGGCTAGTTTGAATACGCTTTTCCTTAATTTCTCTAGTGGATCAAAAAATTGGTTGAATTAAAACTGAGAAGAGATGTATGTGTTTATGTCAGTAAATAAATATACCTTGGGATTTTAACGAAAAAGCGTAGTTATTTATAACTCTCCACTTATATGTTATGTACCTAGAAATGGCATAGGGTAGTGGTTACAGCACAGGCTTTGTGGTTAGGCTGCTGGGATTCAAATCCTGGCTTTACTGGTGTGTAACCTTAAGCAAATTCATTCCCTTCTCTGTGGCTCTCTTTTCTCATATATAAAACAGTCATGATAACACCCTCATTATAGTTTTGTTGTGAGAATTAAGTGAATTAATGCATATAAAGTATTTATAAAGTGCCTGGCACATAGTAAGCACTATTGAGATAAATGTTAGCTATTATAGATACCCAAAATGTAATTAATAATAAAGATTTCAGAAAAACATTAAACAGATAAATTTGGATACCAAGACACTATATTTCTTAGTTGAAGACAAAGCACAGAAGCTATGATTATAAGATAATCTGTTACTTGCTATAAGAAAGTATTATAAAGACCCACAGGAGCCCAAAGGAGGGAATACATTATTCCTATAGAGAGAAGTTCCTCATGCATTCTGGGAAGAAGGAATCCTAAACACAGAAGGATAATAAGACACCTTGGGTTAGGAAATAACTGTATAGTGTTCATTTGGGGAATGACAACAAGTCAGGCTGCAAAGATAGGCAATGGCCAGTTCAAAAAGGACCTTGAACTCCTTGCTAAGGATATTAGAATTTATGCTGCTGTGGGCAGTGGTGAGAAGATGAGAAATTTTAGTCAGAAGTAACATGGCCAGGTTTGCATTTAGGGAAAATCACCCGAGGCCTTCTACAGTGCTCAAGAGAGATACACATGTGTTGGAATATTTAAGGCAAGTGTCTTAAATATTAAAGTGTGGAGGCCTTGGTGGGTACGAGGGTGAGTGTTGAGGTGGTTCACACTTTAGAAGTCTTTAAAAGTGAGTTGGAGGAGTTCAGGATTGCCCTGATTATTCCGAAGAGTGGAGGGGGAGGGATCTGAGGAAAGAAGAATCTAGGAAACAATGGATGGGGTGGGAGCTTTTGGAGACTAAGAGGCTTTGGTAATTTGGGCATCAGCTGATGGCATGCAAGAAATTGGTGGCAGTAAGAACGGAGGAAAGGGCATGCAGGAGAGAAGATTTAAAAGTAAAATTAATGTGTTGTAGTGACTGACTGGATATGAGAGATGACAGAAAAGCATGAATCAAATATGACAAGTCTGGGCAGCTGGGAAGGTGATGGGATCATCAAAATATATAAATGGAGGAAACAAGGAATTCAGAGGCAGAGATGTGTCATGGGGATTCCTTAATGGAAGAAAGCTATCAAAATGCAATGAGAAAATAAAGACATAGGCTTTTAACTTGAATATCCAGAATATTCTGTGGCAAACTATAAAGAACCTTGGATAAGTGTTAGAAAGCCTGGTTCTGAGTTGCAGAATTCACCCCTTTTGGTGTGATCTTGGGCAAATAATTATTTCTCTTAATTTTCTAATCTGCACACTGATAATAGGGGGTTAAGAGTAAATACTAAATGAGTAACTATTGACTAAGTGAAGATTGAATACTAAGTGCATTTAAAATGTTTTACATACTCTAAAGTGCTGTAAATGAGATGAATTGGTATTAAACTTGTTTTATTGCAGTCCTCTCACTTCTCGACTTCTGCAACACCTGAATGGAATCCATGGTCAGGTCAAATAATGTGACTGAGCTGATTATCACTGGCCTTTTCCAGGATCTGGAGGTGCAGAGAGTGTGCTTTGTGGTGTTTCTTCCTGTGTACCTGGCCACGGTGGTGGGCAATGGACTCATTGTCCTGACAGTCAGCGTCAGCAAGAGTCTGCATTCCCCCATGTACTTTTTCCTTAGTTACCTGTCCTTGGTGGAGATCAGTTACTCCTCTACTGTAGTCCCTAAATTCATCACAGACTTACTGACCAAGATTAAAACCATCTCCCTGGAGGGTTGTCTAACTCAGATCTTCTTCTTCCACTTATTTGGGGTCACTGAGATCATCCTGCTTACTGTGATGGCCTATGATCGCTATGTGGCCATCTGCAGGCCCCTGCACTATACAACCATCATGAGCCAGGCTGTGTGCCACTTTCTGGTCGCTGGTTCATGGCTTGGGGGCATAATTCACTCCATGGTACAGATCCTTGTCACTGTACAATTGCCCTTCTGTGGCCCCAACGTGATTGACCACTACTTCTGTGACCTCCATCCCCTATTCAAGCTTGCATGCACTGACACCTTTGTGGAGGGGGTTATTGTGTTGGCCAACAGTGGCTTAATTTCTGTCTTCTCCTTCCTCATATTGGTGTCCTCTTATATCGTCATCTTGGTCAACTTGAGGAACCATTCTGCAGAGGGAAGGCGCAAAGCCCTCTCTACCTGCGCCTCCCACATCACAGTGGTCATCCTGTTCTTTGGACCTGCTATCTTCCTCTACATGCGGCCCTCCTCCACCTTCACTGAGGACAAACTGGTGGCCGTGTTCTACACGGTGATCACCCCCATGCTGAACCCCATCATCTACACACTCAGAAACGCAGAGGTGAAAAATGCCATGAGGATGTTGTGGGGCAAGAAAGTGAACTCAGAGATGGAATAAAAATGAAAACTTGAGAAATAAAATAGCACGAACAAGTGACCAAATAAACCATATGATTTTAGTTAACCATGAATGAATAGAGTAAAAGTTAACCTATTCATAGTTTTTGTTGTAATTTAGATGAGCTGCTTTTACTGCATGGTACCAATCAAAACCCTCTCTCATAGTTCTCAGCATTTCAGAAAATGTTAAAAATTGGCTGCTTTCCTTTTCTTCTTCAGTGGTCTCTAGTGCAGTACAAAGATTTCAGAGAGAAATCACCTGGACTGAACTCTCCATTCTGTGATCTGCTAGCCAAGTGACCGTGAATCCATTCACATCACCTCTCTGTGTTAGCCTGCTGTGATATGGTGGAATGATTATGGTAGTTGGAAACAGAGATTCATGTTTTATCTTTTTCTCTCCTTACAGTGTGACCTTGGGGGAGTACCAGGAAGTTTCTCTACTTCATTTGGTCCCTTCACCTGATTCCAGTGCCTACAATCCCACAGTAGGAGCTTTATTTCCTGGGTCATTGTTAGAATGTAAATGTCTCTAGGAAATGAAATATGATAAAGCTCTCATTCAACATTAATATCTTAATATGAAAAATTTTATAAGATCCTTCTTTTTCTAGACACTGGGCAGCAAGGTAAGGGTAGTGATGCATTTAGGAATGCATTCAATTATACATATAACACAGCCTGATAAACAATTGCTTAAACCAAATGCAGTCTGTTCCCTGTTTTCTTATGGCCTGTGAACTAAGAATGGTTTTTGTATTTTTAAATGGTTTAAAAATAACCAAAAGAAGAATAATTTGTGACACACGAAAGTTATATGAGATCCAAATTTTAGTGTCCATAATAAAGTTTTATTTTACTATAGCCTTGGCCAGTAATTCCAAGATTGGTTTGTTAATTGTATGATGTCAGCTTACTGGGTTGTTTCCTCTTCAATTTTCTTGGTGGTCCCCTCATGGTTGCAAAATGGCTACAGCATCTCCAGCCATCATATCCTCACTTGAGAGGAGAGTAGGGCTATCCTTTTATGTTGGGAAATATTTCCCAGAAACTCCAGAGGACAATTCCTCTTATTCCTTTTCTTATTGGCTTGAACTAGGTCACCTGTCTACTCCTTGATGCAAAGGAGGCTGGGAAAGTGAGTATTGGCAGCAGGGATTGGCACCATACTATCTGTTTAGACTAGCCACAGTTTTTCCCTTCATTTAGGCACATTGCTGCTTGAAGAATGCCAAGTTTCTGTTATAAGGAAGGAGTGTCCGCCACAAGGAGTTTTGATGGAGGTGATGTATTGGAGGCTGGTGCATCTGCACATAATGAGGTGCTTAAGGGATCTGACTCTCGTGCAGACTTGGGAGAACCCAGCTCCACCACTTCGTGACTGTTCAATTTCAGGCTGTGATGTAAACTCTGGGAGTCAGTTTCCTTTGGATGGAAGTTTGGACCCATGTGCAAGAACCATCTCCTTTAATGTCACAGTTTTCCTGAGAGTTGATCCTGCTTTAATTTCTCTCCTGATGATAAAGGAGGGAGATCCTGAGATGTGAGTGCCTGAGAGTTGAGAATAGGAACCAAACTGTCATTGGAGTCCGTGAAGGCAGGGAATGGATTTTATTCACATATATATACCTGCACCTACAGTGCTAGGCCCATTCACTGCAAATAAAGTCACCAAATAGCAATTTTCTAATTTAAGTGAATTACCATGTACATGGCTAATTTACTGCACTTTTGATTCACCAAAAGCATATTTCCTTTAACTTCTAAATAAAATTTATAGTACATATGTTTTGCTGAGTCTGCAATAAGCAGTGTATAGGGGGGAATTTTTGAATTTCGGTTTTCTTGAAATTAATGTATATTAAGTATTTTATATCTGGTCAGATGCTTTACCTCCTTCTCTTAATTCTTGGATTTACTCTCTTGAGAAAGGGATATAGGTACAGGTAAAAGATGAGGAATTTTGCCTGGGTAAAATTTTGCCTGCCTTTTCACATGTCTTAACCAATCCTGCCTGTGTCAGATTGAATAATTGGTCCCAGTTCTTTACTTCTCCTTGTGCCCGTGCTCTTTTCCACTTAACTTTGCAGTCTTCCCACAAAAGGCAGAATGTACTTTTCCACGCTTTGACTTTGGACTCAGTCACATGACTAGTTTATCTAATGGAATGTGGATAGTAATGGCAATGTGCCAGTTAAAGGTTGGGTCTTAAGAAGTTCATGTGTCTCTGCTTGCCCTTCTGTGTCTCTGCTGTCATCGCAAGGGCTCTCTCTGGCTTGCTGCTGGTCCCCTGCCTGGGCTGCAGAACAGACACACATGGAGCAGAGCTTCCCCAACTGACCTACCAAACTGCAGCTTGGCGCTGTGCTGCCTCCGTGGACCTGCAGACCCACGAGCAAGAAAATAAATGCTGCTGCTGCCTGCTCCTGAGGTTTAGTGATTACTGGTTGCTCAGCACAGACTCACTAGAGTTGAACTGGTAAATCTGCATATGAAAGGAAAGGAAAAAAGTCAGTGGACTGGGTTAAAGTGGTTAATATTTTAGACACCGTATACTTACATCACAATTCCTTATAAAGGCTTTACTGAGCATGGGTACTGCTGTGTCCTTCCTGGTGCCTAATGTTTTACCCTTGATTTGAACTATCTGGAAACAGTGCCTGCAAATTTCTGTCAAGTTGGCATAACTCACTTGTTCTTTTATGTTTTAGGGATTTTTCACTCTAAATCTTTTGAATATCAATTTTTCATGTGTTTTAAAAGTCATGTTTTCCAGGGCTGCTTCTTTAAGAGGAAAGGCAATAGACTAGATTGAAAATGGAAGTATGTCTTTGTTAAATGAATAATTCAGTGTAATTTTTTTAGGTCTTTATTAGGCCATGTGCCTAACAGCTAAATTGTTGAATTGGAATTCTGTGAATTAACTGTTGGTGATTTGGCCATCTAGAAAATTTCTAGGTGGTGAACTGATTTTAGGCAAATTTGCTCTGCTTTAGTACTTAGCATGATGCATGGCAGATGATAGGTGTCTAATAATTGTTGAATGAATAAAATAGATCAAAGTGGCATAAACATTTATCTTTAACATTTGGGGAAGGCTTGACCCACATGTGAGAACATTTGGAGCCAGAGAAAAACTTTCTTTTGTATCATTTTAGTTGAAATATAGAAGTGAGTTTTTTTGGATATTAGTATATTATCTTACAATGAAAAAAATCCTGACTTTTCAAAGTGCAAGGAAATGTCTGAAAGTCCGATTTGGATTTATTAGCAGAGTAATTGCTATACTTTATATTTGCAGAGAACCTTGTGCATATTTCAAAGCCCTTTCACATTCATTATTTCAGTGGAGTTTCATGACAATCCTGCAAGGCCAATTTGGAATATGTATAATTATGCTCAATATGCAGTTAGGAAGATTGAAACATCATTTAGATTAGATTTTAATCTAAACCTAATATGATTTTGGAATAGAAAACCCAAAACATCAATGGCTTAAACAACATAGAACTCAAGAGGTAGACAGTTGTGAATGGAAAGGTGCTCTATCTTGTTTCTCCATTGTTTATAGCTTCCATTTCCAAGGTAACCTCATGGTCCAATATGGCTGCTGGAACTCCAGTCATAATGGCAGCATGCCTGCCATCAAGAAGGAGAAAGGGGCAAAAATGCTGTCTGTCCCCTTCTTTGAAGTTCCAAGAGAGACTAGGTAATGTAGTTTTATTCCAGGTGGAAGTAGGAAGAAGAAAACAAGTGTTGGAGAATGTCAGCAATCTCTGCACCTCTGCATTTAGGTATTCTGACTCCCAGGCCAGATGCTCCCTTCATTGTGTCTTCTTTTACAACTGGGTGTTTTTTGTAATTGAGGCAAAATTTATATTCCATGAAATGCACAGACTTTAAGTGTACACCTAAGAGGTAACCACTCATCTAATCTCTATCATCACCAATTACTTTAACCTGCTCTTGAACTCATATAAATGGAATAATAAAGCAGTACCATTTTGTGCCTGGCTTCTTTTATTCAACACAATGTTTTTGAGATTCGTTCATGTTTTAGGTTACAGTAGTTTATTTCTTGTATGAATATACCACAATTGTGGGTGGTTTTTTTTTTTTTTTTTTTTTTTAAGAGGCACCGGGGATTGAACTCAGGACCTTGTACATGGGAAACAGGCACTCAACCAATGGAGCTACACCCTCTCCCCACAACAATTGTTTTTTTATCCATTGTCATGTTGATGGACATTTGGCTTGATTCCAGAGTTTATTATGAATAAATGCTTTTATACACATTCTTTACATTCCTATTTTTTTTGAAAGCATAAACTGATAGAGCCTTTTGTTTGTTTTATTTTCCAGATAAAATGTTAGTTTGCAAAGTCTTCTTAATTCTAAAAGAATCTGCTAGAACTAGAGAAATGAGGTTATGGTCAAAAGATTGTCACATAGTTAGGAAATAAAATCAACCTCTTATGACAACTGAATTTATAATTTTAGCTGAGCAAACACAGTTTTCTATCTATAATATTTGAACAGATATAGTTTCCTATAACAAATATTTATTGTCTCAACTTTAAAAATCTATCTTCCTTAGATTTATTAATACAAATATTTTAATATAGAAGTGATTTATTAATACAAATATTTCAATATAGAAATTAAACTTCATGATGGCATTTTATGGAATGTAGATTGTACTTAAATTAAATATTAAATATAAATATTTGTTAAATTTCTTTCCTGTACTTTTTCCATACAAAGGATTATAGTTAAATCAGTGTTTGCATTCTAAAAGCAATTGTACCCAAACCATTTTTATCTTAAACAGTCTCCATCAAAATTTCTTAGTCTTTAATTGAAACTTATGGCATCTTATTTCAATTTTAATTTCAATCAAGACTGAATCAATGGTATTTGTGAATAGCATGGTGTACAGAATGTTGCATATTACAAGAGCACTTATGGCATTTGAAAGACTTTTTACTATGGAAAATTTCAAACATACAAATGTGATGAGAGCAGTGTAATGACCTAAACCTAGTTCCAATGATTATCGATTCAGGAGGAATTAGTTCAATCTGTACCATGGTATCTCAATAGCAGCACTATTAATATTTGGGCCAGATAATTCTTTGCTTTGGGTGACTATCTTTTGCATTGCAGGATGTTTTGCAGCATCCTGGGCTCTACCCACTAGATTCCAGTAGCACACCGCATTCCACCCTGCCCCGGGTTATGATGACCAAAAGTGTCTCCAGACATTGCCATATGCTTCTGGAAGCATTTGCCCCTGGTTGGGAGCTACTGATCTATTCCCTTGTCCACACCAAAACAATGTATTTTCCATTTCCTGACACTTGTGGCCCCTAATCCTTCGACCTACCCTCTCAAGTGTCATTTCATATAAACTCAAATGACTAACCCATGGTCAGCAGGAGCTGTATCTACTTTTTTTTAAGGAGGTACTGGGGATTGAACCTGGGACCTCGTACATGCAAAGCAGGCACTGAGCTACACCTGCTCCTTGCTGTATCTAATTAACTGCTGAACATCATAGAGCCCCATTCAGAGTAGGTACCTGTGAACATAGGTGAATTTCATGTGTTCACATTTTCTGTTGATTTCTGAAACTGTTTCCTAAAGGAAGTTTGAGTTTTTAGTAACCAGGTCTTGCTTCCCATGAGGAAGTCTCCCTGATTAGAAAGGGGAAATGGGTCTGACTCACTGGGGACTAACCTCCTCTCACCTGATTATCAGGCCTTTCCCCTGGTGTCTCTTGAGCAGTGTGAACTCAAGGCCAGGATTCCATGGTTCTTATTTTTCTGAGGAACACCAGAGAGGCAGAAGAGAGGCAGATCCTCTTTGCTCTTGTTGTAAATCAGGTAGAATTGAGACCCCACATGGTTTAGTCTCAGTATCCCCGAGCCTGAGGCAGCAGGGGTTGCAGATCCACAGCTTTCTGACTTCAGCAAGGTAGGAGCACTAGTTGGTATCTTAGATATGATGCTTCTCAGTTGGCTAAGTGGGAAACCTGGGTGAGCTGAGGGCAGTCCTCAGGGTGTTATTTGGATCTTTGTGGTCAGAACAGGAAAAGTAACTGTGGTGAGAACAGCACAGTCACAGAAACACTGGGGTGAGTTTGTTTTGTTACCTTGTGTTTCTTTTGCATGTGAACATTACCATTCCACTTTGCGAGCAAAGGGATGTTCCATGAAGCACATGGCATCTTACAAAGTGCTCTCCCAATGATCAGGTCTTTGACTGAACACCTACCTTGTAGGCACTGGGAATGAGGGATTGAGAAGACACAGTCTTGGTCCTTGGGGAACTTTGTTCCTTCAATATTTATGGAGCAGATCCAATGTACCTAGGACTCTGCTAAGAAGGTTAGGGAAGATATATATCTGCAATCAAGTCATTCATTTTAACTACATCTCGTGAATGCTATTTCCTGGCAGGCCTCTCAGTAGGCACTGGAGATAGCATGGTGCCCTCAGGAAGCTCACTGTTCAGGGGGCAGATGGTCATGTAAGAGAATAATTTAGTGTGGTAAGTGCTGTGGTTCCAAAATGCCCTGAGAAAAGAGGGGCCACTGACATTAAGGCTCTGTGCACTGGGAAGTTGGATTTCTCATGTCTGAGAGTAACCCAAGGCAACATGGAGTATGGGAACATTCTGGAATGGGCCTAGGAGAAGGTTTAAGACAGCTACCTGTGAAGTAGGAATTATCTACCAGTGTTTCATGTAACAATGAGGACCTTGAGTCTCTGAGAAGTAAAATAACTTTCCTGACATCACACAGATACTACCTGAAGAACCCTGATGTGAACCCAGGAGCCCAGGCTCCTAGAAGTCCTTTCTTCCATGAGCAGCCTCTTGGTAAAATCTCTCTGCTGATCTGAGAAGGAAAGACTGGTCTCTAATCCCTGCTCTTTGTCTCTGTAGTTTAAACTCTACCAGTGATTTCCTTCTGCTTCATGGTCCTGAATCACCTGACCTTGTCCTGATAGCCAAAGGAAGAGCTTGTGGTATGAGAGGAAGTCATCTGGCTCCTCATTCCAGGAGCTGTGTGAGGGACTGTGCTGACACACACAGACCTCAGCCACCTTGGACAGAGTCCAGCATGAATGGGGACAGATTCACATCAGCCAGTGAGCAGTCATGATGATGCCCTGAGTGTCTGGAGGGCTGGGCTGGGGAGAAGGATATGTCAGAGCCTGAGTGACCCTCAGAGTGGTTAAGACTTTTGTCACCATTGGGGGGAATATGATTGGAGGACATGAAGGTACCAGTAAGAACAACTTCGCAGGGAATGAGCAAGACCCTTGTAAAGGGACAAAGTTACCCATTAACCAAGGGTAGAAAGAGAGAATTCAGACGTAAAGCAGAGGTAAGAGGGGGCACTGAGTGTCAAGGGTGGTGCAGGAGGGACATCTTTTCTGAAGACTCTGAAGTGGGTGTGGAGAGGTTGTGAACATTTTCTAAAAACCAAGGGTAGAAAGGAAGAAAGAGAAGGAGGTTGAAGGAAATTTGCAGGAAACAAGCAAGCAAGCAAACAAATAAACAAAAAACACTAAAAAAAAAAAAAAAAAAAAAAAAATTAAAATCATTCAGAAGTAATAGAAATGCATCTAAAAAATGTAACCCTGCCCTGGCTCCTGGCTGCCCTAAGTGGTTCTTTTAGTTCCCAAAGAGGCACTAATCTCCTCACAGATTTTCCCTTCCTTGGGTCCATTTCCATTAGTGATTTTACTTTTTAGTTGACTAACATTCCTGGTGATCCCCAATGTCTGCAGGATAAACTCCAATGTCCATAACAGTCCTTCTTTAACTTGTTCCAGATTCTATCTCCTGATTTTTATTTTGCTATTACCCCCTTTACTCTAACCATACACACTGAATTTTCATGGTTTTGTATTTGCTCTTCTCCCTTCTTGGAATGTTCTTCTCTCCTACTCATCTTTTGATATCCAGTTTACAAGCTTCTCAGATGTGACAGAGTTTATTATCATAAATAATGATAATAAATTATGCCAATGAACAGTCTCTTCCTTTGTATTTCAGATCACCCCACCCAAATTACTGTCTGCTGGTGGTGACTTCATGGCTTACAAACACAATGTGACTGAATTTATTTTTCTGGGACTTTCTCCCAATCAAGAGGTACAGAGAGTTTGCTTTGTGATATTTCTGCTCTTGTACATGGCGATTGTGCTGGGGAATTTCCTCATTGTGCTCACTGTGATGACCAGCAGAAGTCTTGGTTCTCCCATGTACTTCTTCCTCAGCTACCTGTCCTTTGTGGAGATCTGCTACTCCTCTGCTACAGCCCCCAAACTCATCTCAGATTTGCTGGCTGATAGGAAAACGATATCTCTGTGGGGCTGCCTGACCCAGCTTTTCTTCATCCACTTCTTTGGTGGTACGGAGATGTTCCTGCTCACCATTATGCCCTATGACCGCTACGTGGCCATCTGCAAGCCCCTCAACTATACCACCATCGTGACCCAGCAGGTGTGTGCTGCCCTGATGGGAATTGCATGGCTGGGGGGCTTTGTGCATTCCTTTGCCCAAATCCTTCTCACCTTCCACTTGCCCTTTTGTGGCCCCAATGTGATCGACCACTATTTCTGTGATGTGCTTCCCCTGCTCGAACTTGCCTGCTCTGACACCTTCCTCATCGGTCTGCTGACTGTTGCCAATGGGGGGACCCTGTCTGTGATCAGCTTTGTGGTCCTCCTAGTCTCCTATGTGGTCATCTTGCTTCATCTGAGGACCCAAAGCTCTGAAGGGCGGCGCAAGGCCCTCTCCACCTGGGGGTCCCATATCACCGTGGTTGTCTTGTTCTTTGGGCCCATCATCTTCATCTATCTGAGACCTTCTGCCACTCTGACTGTGGACAAGATGGTGGCCGTGTTCTACACAGTGGTCACTCCCCTCCTCAACCCTGTCATCTACTCCCTGAGAAACGCTGAGGTGAAGAAGGCCCTGAAGAGGCTGTGGATCAGGACGATGAGACCAGATGAGAGATAAAAGCTGGGTATTGGATCCTTGAATTTAGAATGCAGCTGGGTCCAAATTGAATCCCTGACAGATGACATGTGGGTTGAAGGAAAGTTCACAGCATGTGTTAGTTCTAGAGTTATTCTAACTGGTGCATATATTTAAACAGTCCATTTTAAATGCCTGTGAAATATTTCCTTTTATGGATATACTATAACTTTAATAGCCATTTTTCTCTTTTTAGATGTTTAGGTTGTTTCTAATTTTTTACTAGTAT
>JAQZBX010019322.1:0-21776 GCA_029593785.1 Cabassous unicinctus
ATATATATAATTAAAGAGTTAGGAATGTTACAGGTTACACCTTATGAGGTTTATAATGATTAATATGTCATAAGGCCAAGCCTACATGTGTGGAGGCAGCTCATCTCTTCCCCAAGAATGAACAAAAGATCTGTATCACAGTGGGAGTGGAGTAGATAAGGACCTTCACCCCTTCCAGGCCTAGGCCCCACCAACCCCTCCCGTATCCCAAGAATACCCCACACCAGAGCCACTACCCCCAAGCTATACATGGGAAGAATTCTCTTTTATAGCCCCTTATTGGTCCCAGGCTGTATTTGGTCTCTAAACACCTCCCCAGTGAATGTGTTTCCCTAACTATTGATGTATCGTATACAGTCATATCCACCACCTTCCACAGGTAGGCTGAAGTCCATTCTTCAGACCCCCTATGCTGGGAGAGCTTCTCAATAAACTTCCTGCCGGCAATCATCAGTCTCCGCATCCTAGTGAGTGCCCCCTTTTTCTCCAACAGAGAGGAAATCAAAAGGAAAATTAGAAAATATCTTGAGGTAAATGAAAATGAAAATACAAAATACACAAACATATGGGTTGCAGCAAAGGCAGTGCAGAGGCATATTTAGAGCACTAAACGATTTCATTAGAGAAAGAAAAAAAGAGTTTGTTGCAACCCAACTCCTAAAAGGCATGGGTCAAGGATGGCTCCAAGACCAAAGGGTGCACTCAACACATAATCAGACTTGAGCTTTATTTAATTGAAATTTGCAATCAGGACAGGATCAGTGGCAGCAGGACAAAGAATGAAAGTAGTGCTTTCATTCTTTATGAGAAGAATTCATTCTTTCATTAGAAGAATGAAAGAGAAGAATGAATTCTTTCATGAGCAGTTCTTGTTCCAAACCTTTTGATGGGTTGTACTCTGCCATGCCAGCCATGTGTCCCACGATGTCCAACTTGCAGGAATTACAGTTTAAAGAAGATTGTGCTGGTCTAACAGTAAACAAACAACATTTTCATTAGTAGATAATAAAGTACTGGGTAGGGAGTCCTTTGAGGAAGCTTCCAATATCATACATTTTCCCCTTCTAAATTTTCTAAGTTTTTTATGTTGACATAAAAAAGTAGTTTAGGCATAAGGAGAGTCCACATAGACACCAGGTATTTGTTGTTCTAATTGGTTGCTTTTTTACTTTTACCTGTCAGCTTTTATGGAGCCAATGGGGAAGACTTTTTTGTTTGGAGTTATTCGGGACTTCTTTTGAGCCCAGGAGTTTCAAACTGGAACTTGTGACCAGGCTCTTTGGTGGGCTTTATTTTTACTGGTGCTTTCCCTGTTTCTTATACTAATCTACCTCAACTTTCCCCTCAGAGAGTTTATACTCCTATTGACGGGCGATGGTCATTCTTCTTTAGATGCTTCTTGCTGGTTAGAGCAGTAGTTTCTGCCTGATGGGGTGTGAAACTCTCTGGCTATTCTGTTGAGGTTGAGGGGATACGGGTCTGGCACTGTGGTTGAAACTGAATGAAATCCCTGCACGACTAATACTTTGTTTTGTAAGGCATTGATTCTGGAAGAAATAAACTTAGAAAATGATTTAAATTTACCAAGACTTTTTACATGTTCAATATCATTCTGCATATGATTTAGAATAGAAGAAATATTATGATATTTATAAGTATACAGGTAAAGTACTTCTAATTAATGCACTAATCAATACACAAGTTTCTCTTTGAGTTACAGTTAATAGCGTTTGTATAGTACCATACATATTGCCTTTCCACTGCAAGCAGGACATAATGCCAATTATGTTTATTTAAGTTCTGCTCACATTACTCTGGTAATTATTGCTCCATTTAGTATGTTCTTCACTGAGCCAGCATGATGCAGCACTCTTGGTCGTAGGGACACTCCAGTGTTTCACTGGCCTGATGCACAGTGCCGTTTAGCACTAGAGGAAGTCCGGAGGCAATGTCCATTGTAAATCTGACCATGTAGAGCCATCACCTGCTGCTCAAAACAGCAACATAGTTTCCATTTATTTTAGGAGCATGTCCACAGTTATTGTACATATTTTATTGTTTTAAGGGTCACAGTGACTGACCTAATCAATAACTCAAAGGGAGAGACAGCATGAAGGGTACTAGGGGCACAAGAGAGTTTAACAATACTGAAATTTACCACTTTTATTTTTTATACACATTCTAAATTCTTTCAATGCAGTTAATAACATATTAAATAAACTTAACTATTTTTACTACTTTACTTTTTACTTCTACACCTTTACCATAATTATGTTAATTATCAGGTATTTTACTTTGGCAATGCAGGAACAAAAACTGCTTTTTAAAATATTTTATGAAAATGTAAGATTCCTAATGAAATTAAGATTAATTTCCTCTTGCTACCATCTTAATATACAGATCGAGATGGCCTCTGACAGGTTTTTCTCTTATGAAGTTACCTTTTATTATCATTAATATCAGTTTAGAAAATGGTTTTGCAAACTTCCTATCACCACAAGTTACTAATAACTTTAAACAAGCTTATTAATTTACAATTAGCAACTAATAAAATTTACATTTATCCATTTAGAATTCTTGTCTTACATTTCTCATTTTTTTCTGTGAACACTAGTTATTTCACTTTAGGACAGATTCATATTTTATTAAGCATGAACTGACAACTTTTATTATCTTAGAGATTTAATACGTATAATGCCAGTTCATTTTATTAGTATCCTATAAACCTACAGAGAAAAAAACCTATGTGAAATAAAATTGGAACAATTATAGTTTATACAAGAAATGTTCTTCTTTTTCCTCCCTTTACAGAAGGCTAAAACTTCCTTTCTTTTGCAATAAAGTTTTTAAATTGTGAATAACTTTAAAAGAATATTGACTGCCAGGTTCTGAAATATGTAGTATAATTGTTCAATTTTTTAAAATCATAATATTTCCATAACATTTAGGGACATTTTTCTTTACTTATGGAATTTGGTAACTGGATTAATTACTCTCATTTTCAAGCTATTAAAGGTTTAAATTGGGGAATTACAAGACAAATTGCAATCTTTAATTCCTCAGTCTACGTTTTTCTATTTTGTTACATCTAGCCCTTTTCCCATTCTTCCTCTTCTTCCTTATCTGAGGTGTCCACAGGGTCCCATGTCTTAGAGACCCACCCAGGGGTGGTTAATATCTTCTGGACTTGGACTCGAGGCAGCCAGTGTCCTCTCGCCCTTACATATCTATAAGTCAGGGTTTCTAACTGATAATTAACTTGGTGCAGGCAATCAGAGAATCTTTCATATTTGGCTGTGCCAGGCACATGTCCCTTCCTAACTTTAACTCTTCTTTTAAGTGACAAACAGAGTCCTTTGCCACTTGTTCTGCCTTAGTAGACTCCTGCAATGCTCCTATCAGGGCCCATGCTTTAGCCATCCCTATCTGGCAGCCTCCCTTTTTCTTATTTAAATGCAATTGCTTTGCTATCTGCTATAGCACACCAAGTATAACTGCAGAGTTTTTAGAGTGTCCCCATATTCTCTCTGCCGCCATTCCCATTTATCCATGAGGGCAGCCACCCCTCCCCACATGGATGTTAAAAGCCAACCCAGGCTTTTCCCCACAGAAAAAATTAGTTCATGCCTGCTACTGCCAGTGATCCTTCGGTCTCCTGGCTGGCTGCTCACCAATTATTGTAACCCAACTCCTGAAGGGCATGGGTCAGGGACAGCTGCAAGACCAAAGTGCACGCTCAGCACATAATCAGACAAGAGCTTTATTTATTGGAACTTACAGAAAGGAGAGTTTCTTTGGCAGCAGCAGGACAAAGAATGAAAGCAGCACTCTGCAAAGAGTCAGGAAAAATAGGGACAATATATAAGGTATCAGAACAATGAAATTTCACAACAAAATTTCTTCTAGGGTCACATGAAGCACATAAATGGGGTCTTGTGATGTTACTGTAGAAAGGAATTGTGCAAACTGGAGAAAATTACTGCCTATGATACCATTTGTACACAATTTCTTTGTGAGAAGTTTTGTTATATTATATCTTATGTCCTGGGGTATTCAGATGGCTGTGTACTGCAGGCTAAGTTTCTCTTAGGCAGGGGGAGCCAGACCACAGGACCCACTGGACCCCCAAGACTTCAAACTAGAGAAGGAACTTCCGAACTGAAGAACTAAGAAACAAGACCAAACTAGGAGAAGAAGGAAGTATTAGAGTGGATATAAATCTAATGGAAAAAAAGTCAATAGAACTCAAAACACATACATAATTGCGTTAGATGTGGTGCATCGATAGATAAAGTTGGTGGAATGAAAAAAGAGAGATTCCAGATGGAATTCTGGGTATTCTAATATTTATGAATCAATCAGAAGGCATACCAGGCAAAGATTTTGGAATTTCGCTGGCAATACAGTCATAGAAAACCAGATAACAAAGTCTCTGAATCAAGGCAAAGAACTTACATTGAATAGGAGTTGTGATTTACTGTTCTTAATATTACTGAGACTTCTTATAATGACACAGTAACATGACTCATGGATTTGAAATTGTAGACTGGTAGTGAATTGGTGGGTGTTATATGAATAAGCTAATGATGGGCTCTGTATATGGTCCTGTGGATAGTTTACTTCACAGAAGCCTTGGTTCATTGAAAAACGTTGCTGGCAACAAACGCAAACACATGCACATTTAATTATTTTTGAAATAGCACGAAAGTGCCATTTCTAATCATTTAGAGTCAACCTGCTTTATAAACCCTATGAACCTTGTTCAGTGTCTGTTCTCAGTTAATAAGACTCTGTGCTGCTTCAGTCACTCAGAAACTCCACCATTGCCTAAAAAGATAAGCAATCCTGCTTCCTTGCTGCTCTCTACTAAAGTGGGAGTTTTCTCCTATCCTGACTCCTCACTGGCCTCTGGAAGCTTTCCTGCCATGAGAGATTTCCCCTCTGCAGAGGAAGTTGCTAAACGGTTTGTCTGGGAACACAGGCTCAGCACAACAGAAACTTTCAGCAAAAGGGTCTAAAAGAACAGGGGAAAAGTCCTAGGAAGCCAACTACTAGGCTCAGGGTTGGTGAATGATGGCTCCAAAGCCCTGATTCACATTGGAGATAACAGACAAATCTGTGCTGCCCAAGGGCAGGGTATTTATAGACCCCAGGGAGAGGGAGCTCTGCCATGGAGGAAAAAATCATACCTCAAGCAACCTTTGTACAGAGTGCTCTTCTTGATAACCAGATGGGGCAGCTTGTACACGGTTTGGGGTTTAAGCTAAGGTTAGGCCACTCTGTTAGACCGAATGTAGCCCCTGGACTGTTGAACGGAAACATATTGAAACATCTGCAGACAATAGAGAAGGAGGGAACTTGGCAAAGACTGGCAGCTGGCTGCTAAGCATATCCATGACTTCCCCAGAACTCTGACAAGCAAATTTGCAAAGCATTACCTCAATAAACCCTCTGGAATACTGCTATTTATTGGCCAACTTTTTTCTGGAACAACTTCAAAATTCTCAAATTCAAAGTTATTATAGTGAGTTAAGGCTAATTAAGAGGGGACTGAGCAGTGAATGTGAAATTTAAAAGTAGCAATGGAAATAAGAGCTTAATGTGGGCAATGGTTGAGCTTTTCAAATTCAGACTGAAAAGCAAACAAGGTAGCATATTATTTAGGAATAGAATATTGCAAATATTTTGATCAGAATGGAAATCCAATTCAACTTTAAGTAAACATATGATGAAAGGTATGTAAAACATATTAAAATGACAAGGTAATTAAAATAAAAAGAAGGTAACTCTAATTAATAATTGTGTATTATGATCAAAGCATTAAAAATGAATAGAGATTTATTAGAATATCTAAATATAATTATTTTGACAGTTTTGAGAAAAAGTGAGCAACAATGATGGAAGACAAAATGAAAAATTTTATTTATTTTTTATAATTTTTATTTTTTAATTTATTTTTTATTTTTGTGTTTTATTCATTATTTTTATTAGTATTATTTATTTTCTTGCTATTTTTATTTGTTTATTTTTTTTCACTTTGGTTTTGGGGATGTTTTGGAACACAGAAGTGCTATAACTGTAGCAGGGGAAGACCACTGGTGCACATTATCAGTGATGGGAGGATATGTGGGGTGGTTTGCATTTGGGGCATGCCTCTACGGCGTATGAATATGTTCAAGTGGTCATTGGGTATTGTCTTGGTGTGCGGAGACTCACAAAATAACTGAAACTAGGAAGTCCTGCTACATTCCCTAAAGGAATGGCAAGAATCCCCCATACATGGGCAGTGCCAAGTGAAAGAGGACAGACCATTACACCAAGCCCTTGATATTGATGGTTTTGTTTATGAAGCTTTTCTTGTGAAGTGGAAACTTAGCCGAGTATTATATGATGCCCAAGAGTTACCTCCTGAAAACCTCTTTGTTGCTCAAATCTGACCTTCTCTAAGCCAAACTCAGCATATAAATTTACTACTTTCCCCTGGCGAGCAACAAGACTCCTGGGAATGAGTCTCCCTATCACTGAGGGATTATTACCAAGTGCCAACTAATGATGCATTTTGAAAAAGACCTTGAACAATTGGGGAGTAATTAGAATACAAATGAGTTTTTATAGCTAAGAGATTTCAAAGTGAGTCTGGAGGTGATTCCAGAGGTTACACTTATGCACTTCTTAGAAGGATTTCATTGACTGCCACAGTAACAGTGCCTCAAACAGTGAGGCTCCTGAGGGCTCCAGAGACATCTAGACACTCTAGACAGGGCAGGCAACATCAGGAATTTGGAATATATGTTCCCCAATGTAACAGAGTTAAGCACATTTATAATTACCCTATACATGGTTCTTCTCTCCCTTTTATTTGAACCTATAATTAGCACTATACTTGCTAAATAGATGTCCCAGAGACCTAAATCTTTGTTCTCTTCATATGCCAATTGAGTCCGGAATTTCAGCAGAGTTGCAATATCTACTCTCCAGTTCATCAGACTCGCTCAGGACAACTAACAAAAGAATAATGATGGATAATGATCATCACAAAAAATATAGTATCCACAACTGCAGTTCCATCCATCTGCCCCATGTGATCTAAGCGCCTTCGCAATCAGAAACAGAATAGGTATCACCATCCCAAAATCCTCAAGATTGAGGAATGAAGAAATATAGGGAGGAAAATGCAACTATGGACAGAAGTAGACTTATTATTATTCTAGCAATAGAAGAATTTGTATAATTGATATAAGGTAGTGGCCACCAGACATGGGAGGGAGAGGTAAGAATAGGTGTAACATGTGGGCATTTTTGACATTGGTATTGTCCTGTGTGACATTGCAATGGCATTTATAGGCCATTATAATTTTGTCATAACCTATAACATTGTGTGGGGAAAACTAAACTATAATGTAAGCTATAGTCCATGCTTAGTAGCAATACTTCAATATGTGTTCATCAATTATAATGAATGTACCACACTAATGAAAGATGTTGTTAATGTGGGAAAGTGTGTGGGTGGGGATGAGGTATATGAGATTCCCCTATATTTTCGATTTAACATTCATATAATCTAATATTTCTTTCTTAAAAAAATAAAGCATATAAAAAAAAAACAATAGAGAGAATCAACAGCAAAAAAGAATGGAATACATATTTAAACTTTAGGAAACTGCACTTTTAAATATTTAGATGTGGGCTTGATGTCAGACTAGAACTATTGTATAGGAGACTGATACATAGTTTTTATAGACTTTAAACATAGAATAATGCCTATACGATTTAACTTCTAATTCTTCTTCTAACATGGTTAAAATATTGAAATTGTACTTTGAAAAAATTGGAAACAACCCTGTATTTAGAGGAGAATAGATTTTACATTTCTTTGTAATAAAACAAAATTTGAGACATGGTGCTTCAGCCAGAGCATGGAAATCTCAATATATATCTTTTGACTGAAAAATAAGCATCTCTCAAACTTGAGTATTGTATTTAAATTTTGGAAAATTAACTTAGTGCATATAAAACCATATGTACCTAACAGAAGGAAAAGTAGATATCCATTAGAATATACACTGAGAAAACTAATTCAAAACTGAAAAATTAATGGACAAATCACCTGGAAAGTTAGAAACAATTTTGAGTGATAGATGCCATAGAGTGATTAAAAACTGAAGGTCATATGAATGAAGATGCACAGAAAATTGAGTGATTACCTACGCCTTTGAGAAGGAAGATTTAAGATTCTATTAGGTCCCTATTATATTCTGCCTTTTCTCTAAATATCCAATTTAAATATCACCGTTTAAGAAGTGAGGCAGGATAGAATAGAGACCTAAGGAGGAAGGGGGCAGAACACCTAATAAGCCACACAAACACACCTGGTTAGAGAAACTGAGGCAATGGCCTGCTAGCTAGCAGCAGCCTGTTAAGCCACAGGCAAATCAGGAAGGGGCAACTTCTAACAAACACCTTGCAGCTTACAGCACACACTCTGCAGCTTACAGCACACACCCAAAGTCTGTGCTGTAATAACGCAGCCAGCAACGCTGGAAGAGGCAAGGGGGAACCACCACCACCCTCTCACCTAGTTTTCAGGTTACCTAACGCCTCATGGACAGTGACTAGAGGCTAATCACTGCTTGTGAAGTCACCCTGCGAGATCATAGACAGCACCCAGAGGCCAATCAAGACCAGACAGCAACCCCCACAACCCTAAACTTCCACACCCCTAAACCCTGACACCCCTAATCCCTTGCTTATCAGCCTAGACTCTGAAGTCCTGTACCCACATAAAAGAAGGAACCCCAGGGCAGAACTTGCATTTCTCTTCCTTAAGAATTCCCACCCTGAATTCTAAGGTTGTACTTTTGTTTTCTTGCTTTATCCCACAATAAATTCTCTATTTTAAATTAATTTGTGGCTTGTCCTTGAATTCTTTCTCACAACAAAGAGAAGAATCTGTACACCAATTCTGATAACACGACCTCACTAGGGTAAAATAGCAGAAAAGATTTCAGGATAAAGCACTGGAGCATTTCAGGTAGAATTTCCTCAGGAATAAAGCTGTACACATGTTTAAGAAAGCTTGTTACTTAGGTATTTTTAAAAGATTTATTTATTTATTTATACCTCCCCCACCTGTTGTTTTTCGCACTCACTGTCTGCTCTCTGTGTGTTCTGTGTCTGCTTGTCTTCTCTTCAGGCGGCATCACCGGGAACTGATCTGGGGACATTCTGGAGTGGAGAGACACTGCTCAATATCTTGTGCAACCTCAGCTCCCTGGTCTGCTGCATCTCTTGTTGTCTCTCTTCTGTGTCTCTTTGTGTTGCATCGCCTTGCTGCACCCACTCTCCATGTGGGCCAGCACTCCATGGAGTCCAGCATTCTATGCAGGCCAGCACTCTATGTGGTCCAGCTCTCTGTTCAGGCCAGCTCACTGTGTGGACCAACTTGCCTTCACCAGGAGGACCCAGGAATCAAACCCTGGACCTCCTATATGATAGATGGGAGCCCAATCGCTTGAGCCATATCCACTTCCCAAGACTTGTTACTTATTAAAGACCCAATTTAAGAAACAAAACAAAATCAGCAGTAGTAAACTACTTGGGGAATAAGAACTCAGAGGTCAATACTGATTGTTTTAATGGATGTAAATGTGAGATAATATATCCTAAAACATGAGAATACCAAAGAGAACAGATGATGAAACTTTATTTCTGCCTGCGTGTGGGAAGAAATGGGAATGTGCAAGTGTTAGTTAAGACATGTTAGACTCTTATTGAGAGCTACAGAGTATCTTCTATGGTAAATAACTTACAGATGACAGACATTTAAAAATACACATAGAAAGGGAGCAGTTGTAGCTGAGTGGTTGAGCACCTGCTGCCCATGTGTCCTGGGTTCATTCCCTGGTAGCTCTTTAAAAAAAAATAGAAAGAAACCATTTAAGATTAACTCACTGTAAATTCATGGTTTCATATGGGCAATAAATTTTAAGCAAACTCATTTTGATTGACACATAACAGAATCAATTGTACTAGAATATAGAGAAGCCATAGTTTTTACTTTTATTCATTTTCTCAAAATGTTATATATGTATTTTTTTACTATTTATTCTGTTAAAATCTCTAAATTTAGGTAAGATTTTAGGCTTATTAGGTCTATTTTCTCAAAATGGAAAAAGAATGATCAAAGAAAAAAATATAACTATCTATTTAAATGACCATTTTCTCCTGAAGTCACATTATAAGCCCAAATATCTTTTAAGATCCACCTCATTACACATACTCTACAGAAACCTGTACAATTGTTCAGTGAATTTTATACCTGTATTTTTGTTCTGCTGCTTTAGACAGAATTTTTCAAAAATACTTATTTTTCAAATCAAAAAGCAAAGTTTAACATAAAAAAGGAAATGGAAAAGAATATTATAGCCTAATATACACACCCTTCTGAAACACAAATTTCATGAAATTCTATATTTGTGTTTGAAAATCTACCTGTTGTATTGCATTAGTAAAATTCTGATCATGTCAGAGAAATTTACTTAAGAGTCACCTAATGGACTGTGGCATACCATTAGAAAATATTTATTTAAGAGCTGAAATTGTTTTTTCTACAATTTTTACTTCACTAGTAGAAAGGATATCTATATACATCTATCTCCCAACATTTATAACTATAACTATATATATACCTATAGATAATGTAAATAATTTATGAGAAAAAGAAATACATTGAGTTACCATTATTTCATTTTTAAGTCATTTATTAAGAAATTTCAAGTATTCCATGCTATCTAGAAGGTGTTTTCTGTTATTAAAACACCAATTATATATTGTATTTCATTATTAATTTCAAATTAAAGAAGTCAGAAAACATTTCTCTCAACTACAATTCAAATATCTTTGAATGTAAATTTCTCTCAATTATAAATAATTTATTTCTGTAAATCACACTTTAAAATAGCATTCACAAATTTTTTAAATAAACATTTTCAAAGATGAGTGTTAACACTGATGATATTAAAATATTTTAAAATTTATTTAAATGAAATATGCATCACTAAATTGGTGGTAGGGTAAACATAAAGGGATATTTGTTAAAGAATGTAAGAAAAGGCAAATAATAGATTATTAAGTAAGGATAGTACAAAAGCTTTGCATTGTATATTATATTAAATTTTACTTAAATGAAAAAATATTTATATCTTGATAAACTTGAATTCTTAAATACTAAAGGAAGAGACTGAAAAACTTAGCTTTCTTCCATACATCTAGTGCAAAAGGAAGTGAGATAAAAAAAATCTAGTGGAAAAGACAAAACAAAAGAAAATTATCTATTTTAGAACAAAGTCTTTTATGAAAAATAAAGCTTGAAAAATAGTGAAGATACATATCAAAGCAATAGAAAAAGTAAAAAGATAAAATTTATGTATTGGAAGCTTCTAATGGATAAGCTGATATTGTTTGGGACTTCTTTGCTCATTTCTTTGATATAATGCAACAGTACATTCATTTCATTGAGAAAGATTCAACCATCTGCCTCATTTGAATGAAGTATTCTTTACTTATTAGGTCCTTGTGGTGTAGATGAAAAGGTTCAAAGCAGGCAATTGAGATATTGAGCACTGCAATTCCTTTGGAAGAAGAAATTCTTTGTTTGACGGAGGGTTTATTGTATACGAAGATGCAGCTGCCATAAGAGAGGGAGATGAAAGTCATGTGTGAAGGGTACATGGAAAATGCATTTTTCTTCTGATTAGTTGTAGGGCATTTTAGAACCATCAGTGCAGTGTAGGTATATGATGAGATTACTATTACACACTTCACCAAGTGTGTCACCAAAGCTGAAATGAAATCCATTGTCTCAATGAACAGTGTATCTGAACAGGAGTTCTGCAAGAGGGCAGTAATGTCAGAGTAGACATGATCAACAATGCTGGAAGTGAGAAGTCAAGATTAGACCCAGGGTTAGTGTTGCAGAGATGATAAAGGATCCAGTGAACCAACACCTGAGGACAAGTAGTGTGGAGATTTTGCTGTTCAAAATGGTTGTGTAGTGCAGCAGCTTACAGAAGGCAATATAGCAGTCATAGGACATGGCAGCCACCAGGTCAAATTCAGATGCCCCTAGAAGGATGGCAGAAAAACAAATGATCTTCAAAACAGTAATAGGAAATGGTTCTGTCTCCATTTTGCATAATAATCACCAATTTAGGGATGCACTTAGTAGTAAAAGGGATTTCTAAGAAGGGGAAAATATACAAGGGAGTCTTGAGGTGAGCATCCAGTACGGTGAGTGTGATGATGATTAGATTGTCAGTGAATTCAGCATGCATGTGAGAAAAAGGATGATAACACAATTTTCAATTGTCGGCCATTAGTCAAATCTCCTAGGATAAACATGGTCATTTCTCTAGGTTTCCCATTAATGTTCTCTGATTTTTCACAAATAGAAAATTAAAAAACAAAACAAAACACTTAATGATTCCTAATAACCATTATTATGAATGTTTAAGTTAATGTTAGAAAAGTAATATTTCAGATAGTCTAATAAAAGGTATATTTAAATTTTATGGATGGATTTGTTAGCAAAAATTTTTTTCTCATTTCCAGTCACTGGATGTTGAATTAAAAATCAGTATATAGGGAAGTGGATGTGGTTCAGGCAACTGGGTTCCTGTCTACCATATGGGAGGCTGCTGGTTTGTATCCCGGTGCCTCCTAAAGAAGACAGCTAGCTGGCACAATGGGTAGGTGCAGCAAGCTGACACAACAAGAGACACAAGAAGAAAAAACATAATGAGAGACACAACAAAGCAGGGAGCAGAGGTTCCCAGTGCCTCCTAAAGAAGACAGCAAGCTGATGCGACAGGCATGTGTGGCAAGCTGATGCAACAAGATGATGCAAAAAGAGATGCAGAAAGGAAAAACAGAATGAGACACACAACAAAGTAGGGAGCGGAGGTGGCTCAAGCAATTAGGCACCTCCCGGCCATATCAGAGGTCCTGGGTTCAGCTCCTGATGCCTCCTAAAGTAACAAGGAAGACAAATTCAGATACAGCAAGTGCAAACAACAAGGAGGTGAGGAGAAATAAAAAAAATAAAATAAATCTTTCAAAAAACTGGTATATAAATTCAAACAAGAGAATAACCCTATGAGGTAGCATTATTTTGTTATTTTATGTGAAGAAATTAGAAGGCTCCAAGTACTTAGAAAATATACTTTCTGCCTGCATGTTATGCTAATGTTGTAAACTAGTCCCAAAATTTTATGTGTTATTTTAAGTGCATCTGTTTACTTTTGGCATTTAAAACACACCCAAATATACACGTGATATTGCCTTCCTGAAAGATCCTACACATCACATTTACCGTGGGCTGATTTTCTTGATAGGAGAACTAAACTCTGAATGAGAGCACCAGCCAGTGGAGAACCAATTTGCAGATTATGAAAGGTGACTTTTTGCATTGATGTATGTTTTTGTTAGTTTCTGGCACTCAAGAAAATCTTAATCATATCACTATGTGGATGCATGGACAATGTGAGAATTTCAATGAAGTCATAGAAATTTTCATATAAACATCCATACAGAAATACTGGAGAAGACCACAAAAACTAAAATGAAAAATCTTGTGGAGGGTTTCAACAACATATTGGAGATGGCAAAAGGAAGAATTAATAAAATCAAAGAAAAGTCAATTGATTTGATTCAAACTGAGGAGGAGGAAAGAAAATAATGAAAAAATAAATTAACAGCCAAAGAGGCCTTTGGGACACCAGCAGATGCACAATTATACACGTTATGAAAGTACCAGAAGAAGAAGAGAGAAAATGTTCAAAGAAATAATGGCATAAAGCCTTCCAAATTTAAGATATGATATACACATTCAAGAATCCCAAACAAGATAAATTTGAGGAGAAACTACCCAGACTCATAGTAGTAAAACTTTCAAGCACTATGGACAAGGAGAGTGTTCTGAAAGCTGTAAAAGAAAAGCAATATTTTATGTACAAGGAAACTGAATAGGATTAAGTGCCAATTTCTAATTAAAAAAACTATATTGGATAGAAGGCAGTGGGATGATATATTTAAAGTATTGAAAGAAAACAATCACCAACTGTGTCAGTTTGATATTGTTTGTGAATTCCAAAAATATATATTGGATTATGTTTGTAAACTGGTCTGTCCCTCCAGGCATATTAGATTAGATTATATTGGATTCAGAGGTTTCACTTTTACTTGATTAAATAATAATTAAGGCTTTGATTGGGCCACATCAGTAACATTGCATCCTTGCCTCCTTCATGGATGGGGACTCACAGAGAAACTTCAGAGCAGAGAAGGGAGTTTGGAGTTTTAATGCTGGAGGCCGGGAAGAAAGCACACAGAGAAGAGCAGCTGAATCCGGAGAGAATTGAGCCCCGGGCAAGAGACAAACCTGGTCACCTGATAGTCTACAGCTGGCCTTGTGGAGAGAACAGGGCAGCTGAGCCTGGAAAGAAGCAAGCCCCAGGAAGAGATGAACCCAGGAAGCCTGAAACTCTCAGATGCTGGCAGCCATCTTGTTCCAACATAAGCAATAGACTTTGGTGAGTGAAGTAACTTTTGCTTTATGGTCTGTTAACTGTAAGCTTCTATCCCAAATAAAAATCCTTTATAAAAACCAACAGATTTTTGGTATTTTGCATCAGTACCTCTTTGACTGACTAATACACCAACCAAAAATGTTATATCTGATGGGACTCTCTATTCAAAAATGAGAGAGAGATTGAGAAACCCCAGGAAAAATAAGCTGAGGGAAATCATCTCTACTAAGCCTGCTATACAAGCCATGCTACAGGGAGTTCTGTATACTGAAAGGAAACAACAATATACAGTGGATTGAAGGAGTATAAAGAATTAAACTCCTCTGATAAAGGATCTTGAATGCAAATATATCATTTTGGACAAACAGTGTAGAAAGATATAATTTGTAAAAAGTACAACAAAAAGGAAGGGGGCAGAGAGGTATAGAAATAGTGTTTGTGAGTGTTATTAAAAATAAGTAATATCATATCAAATGTGATTATTACAGACATACAATATAATATAAGATTCAAGATAAAAAAAGTAAATATGTGAAAAACATATACTGAAGGAAATGAGAAGGGAAGTCAACATGATGCATGACAAAATAATCAAATAAATATGAAAGTAGGCATTAGCATAAATTGAGTAAAAATAGCTATAATTTGAGTGAGGCAAGCCAAACATAAAAGGATAAACTCTGTATGATTGTGCTATTATGAACTAAATATATTGTGTAAACTCATGGAGTTAAGAATCGGAATATAGGTCACCATAAAATAGAAGTAGAGTATGAAGAGCTGAGAATTAATATGTGCAGAATTGGTAAAAAGGCTGTTTTTCAAATCTTTGTAAATTAATAGAATTGGTGGAAGCACATCATGGTGTTTGTGAATAGCAGAGCTATAATACGGATTTGACAGAGGTTGATAGGGAAAGTTTAAGGACATTTGTATTACTAGAAGGAAAGTGAAAAACTCTAACATGGGAGTATATAAGATAGTAAAACCTCAGGTAAAACAAACTGTTGGTGATACTTCATATAAAATACTGTTTATACAAAATATAAATACAAATATACTAGAGAGAAAGAAAAAGAATAGCAACTATATATGGCAACTGAAGCATAGAGTGATTAAAAGATGATGAGTTTTGTTTTTTTGTTTGTTTCTTTTTTGTTTATTATTATTATTAGAATAATGAAAGTGCTGTAAAAATGATTGAAGTGATGGATGTACAATATGTGATTACACCAAATACCATTGTTTACACAATTTGGATGGATTTATGCTTCATTAATATGTATCAATAAAATTGACTTGTTAAAAAAAAAAAAACTAACAAAGACCAAGTAGAAGAATATCATGCATTGTCAGTAGTTAATATAAATGTAAATGGATTATATTCTCCAATCATAAGGCAGAGATTGGCAGAAAGGGTAAACACTTTATGGAATATATGTATAGCATGACCCAACTATATGCTGTTTACAAATGACTCACAATAATTCAAAGACACAAGTACATTGAAAGTGAAAGAATGGAAATATATATATACAATGCAAATAGTAACCAAAAGAAACCTGGAGTGAACTGGTTTTCACATGTTCACAACTTTTACTATACATTTATTGTTTTTATGTGTACATGTATGAAAGGTATACTTCAATAAATTGCTTTTAAAATGAAAAAAGATAAAAGAAAAAGAAAAGAAACCTAAGGTGACTATACAAATATTAGAAAATAGATGATGTCAAAAACTGTTAGGAGAGAAAAATAAAATCACTACAAACTGATGAAGGATATGCTCCTAAAACTAGAGTCTCAAAATATATGAAACAATTATTGACATATTTGAAGGGAGAAATAGATGGTATTATATAAAAGTAGTTGAATTCAATATACCACTATGAGTTTTGGTTAAAAATACTAGACAGAAGATCAATAAGGAAATAGAAGACTTGAACAATGCCAAAAAAAAATAAAATAAAATGGGGAGTAGATGAAGCTCAAGTGGTTGAGGACTTGCTTCCCATGTACGAGGTCCCACGTTCAATCGTTGGTACCTCCTAAAAACAAAACAAACAAATGAAAAAACTAACTCTTATTGGGGAGTAGATGTAGCTCAGTGGTTGACTACCTGCTTCCCATGTACGAAGTCCTGAGTTCAATTCCCAGTATCTCCTAAATAAAAAATCCCAGTACATATATAGAACACTTCACAAAACTGCACCAGAATATACACTCCTTTCTAGAATTCATGGTTCATTATCAGGAGAGATGGTATATTACATCACAAAATCTGTGTCAATGGATTTAAAAATATTGAAATAATACAAAGTGTTTATACCAGTCATGATGGAAAGACTCTAGAAATAAATAACAGAGGTTGAATTGGAAAACTCACAAATACGTGAAATTAAACACCACACTCTTCAAATAGGAACAGGTCATAAAAGAAAACATTAGAGAAATTACTAAATATCTTGATGCAAAAGAAATTGAAAACATAACAAAGGGAGTGCTGGGAGGGAAATTTATAGTAAAAATGCTTACAGTGAAAAAGAAGAAAGATATAAAACCAGAGTTTTAACCTCAAAAGTGTAGGATCTAGGGGAAAAAATGCAAGCTAAATGCAAATTGAGCAGATGGAAAGAAATAACAAAGTTTAGAGTGGAGATAAATGAAATAGAGAATAAAAAAACAATAAAAGAAATCAACAAAACCAACACATGCTTCTTTGAAATGATTAAAATCATTGACATATCTTTAGCTACAGTGAAAAAGAAAAAAATAGAGAGATGCAAATAACTAAAATTGGAAATAAAAGTGGAGACATTATTACTGGCATAACCTCAGAATAAATAGAAGATCTTGACACACCAAGAACAAGCAGCAACATTGAAACAATCATCAAAAACCTCCAAAGAAAGGTAAATCCACGACTACACAGTTTCACTGGTGAATTTTACCAAATATTCCAAGAATTAGCATGACTAATGCTTAAACTCTTCCAAAAAATTCAAGAGGTAGGATTATTTCATAACTCACTCTATTAGGCCAATATCAATGTAATACCAAAACCCAGATAGAGATATCACCAGAAAAGAGAATTACAAACAAATATCTCCTATGAGTATAAATGCAAAATCCTCAACTACGTACTAGTATACCGGCTCAAACAGCACATTAAAAAAATTATACACCATGATCAAGTGTTGCTGTAAAGTGATTGTCTTGGTGAAGGGTACTGATATATAAGAAAGACAAGACAAAGAGTTTAAGAGAAAGCTGGGGTCAGGGGGCTAGCAGAACTCCACTGTCTAGCCCCAAAGCACAGACAACCCAGCACTTTTATTAGCAGAGCAGAGTTCCTGTTACATTCAGAAAAGCACAGTCACTGATTAAATATTCCTGGAATTTGAGCAGGAGTACTTTGCTTGCAAGGTCTGTTTCTCTAATCTATCTATATCTTATCTTCTCCTTGAGCTCTTGGTGTCAGCAAGAGTGCAGACAGTGTTCCCAAGGTTTTCCTCTTGAGCAAGTCTTTGGCTTTCCAGACTTTCTGTCTTTGTGCTCTGAGCCAAATTCCACATCTCAAGGATTCTTTCCCACAATCAAGTGGTATTTATACCAGGTATGCAAGAGCTGCTCACCATAAGGAAATCACTTAATGTAGTACATGGCATTAGTAGAATGAAGGAAGGAAACCTTCATGATCATCTCAGTTAAAACAGAAAAGGCATCTGACAAAATCCAGCATGCCTCCTAGATAAAAACACTTTGAAAACTAGAAATGGAAGAAAACTTACAAAATATGACAAAAAGCATATATGAAAAGCCACAGCTAACATCTTACTCAATGGTGAAAGACTGAAAGCGTTCCTGCCAAGATCAGTAAGAAGACAGGGTGCCTACTGTCACCACGGTTACTCCACACTGTGTTGGGATTTCTAACCATCTCAATTAGGTAAGATAATGAAATAAATTGAAAAGGAAGAAGTAAAATTTTCGTGTTTTCAGATAACATTATCCTATATAAAGTCCTTAAATTTCTACAACATAGCTCCTGGAGATAATAAATTAATTCAGCAAAGTGGTGAAGCACAAGATCAACATGAAAACATTAGTACTGTATCTATAAATAATTAACGATCAATTTAAATTCCATTTAGAGTAGCAAACTTTCAAATATTTAGGAATAAATTTAACCAAGAATAAAGAGGATATATACATGGAAATCTACAAAATATTTCAAAAAGAAATCAAAGTAGAACTAAAAAAATGGAAGGACAGCCCATGTTATGGAATGGAATATTAAATGTTGTTAAAACCCAAAGTAATTTACAGTTTCAATACTACCTCATTTAAAATCCAAAGGTCTTCTTTGCAGAAATGGAAGAGCCAATTATCAAATTTGCATGGAAGGGTAAGGGATCCTGAATAACAGATCTATCTTGAATAAGAAGAATGAAGTTGGAGGACATACACTTCTAAAATTAAAACATATTACAAAATTACTGCAGTCAGAACAGCATGATACCAGCATAGGGACAAACATAAACACCAGTAGAATAGAACTGAGAATTCAGAAATAAGCTTTTACATCCATGTTCAATTGATTTTTGACAAGGGTGCTTGTCAAATTGGGATAGAATATTATCTTTTAACAAATGGTTTTGGGAAAACTGGATATCCATACACAAAACAATGTAGGTAGATCTTTACATCACAACATATACAAAAAATCGACTCAAAATACATTAAAGACTTAAAAGTAAAATAGGATAAAAACACTGGAAAATCTAGGGAATCTTTTTCAAGATCTTGTGTTAAGCAAAGTTTTCTTAGACTCTATACCAAAAGGACAAGCAAAAAATAAAATGAAATAGATAAATAACACTTCAGCAAAATTAAATATGCTCTTCAATGAATGTCATCAGGAAAGTAAAAGGACAACCTAAAGAATGGAAGAAATATGCTTTAAAAATATCCAGTAAGTGTTTAATAACCAATATATATGAAGATATCTTACAACTCGCCAATAAAAAGACAAAGAATGCATGTTAAAAATTGGCAAAAGGCTTTACTAGATATTTCTTCAGATAAGATATACAAATGACCAAAAGCACAGGAAAAGATGATCAAAATCATTAGCCATTAGGGAAATGCAAATACAGAGAGACCATTTCTCACCTACTGGAACATTATCTGGTAAAAATAAAAAACAAATTGGAGAGGATGTGGAGAATTAGGAACATTCATTCATTATTAGTAGGAAAGTATAATAGTGTAGCTGCTGTGGAAAACAGTTTGGAGTTTCTTCAGAAACTTAAAAACAGAATTTTCATACGCCCCAGTAATCTCAATTTTGTGTATATACCCCAAAGAATTTAAATCAGTGACTGGAAGGAATATTTGCCCATTGGTGTTCATAGTGTCATTATTCACAATTATCAAAAGTTGGAAGCAACCAAGTGTCCATCTACAGATAAACAGATAAACAAAATATGGTTCATACACAAATGAAATATTATTGTGCCATGAAAAGAAAATTACATTCACTGATGTTCATAACAACATTACTCACAATTGATGAAAGTAGGAAACTACCCAAGTGTCCATCAACCAATGAATTAACAAAATGTGGTATATACATATGATGGAATATTATTTAGCTGTGAGAAGAAATGAAATTGGGGTGCATATGGCAACACAGATGAACCTTGAGGACATTATGTTGAGTGAATTAAGCCTAACACAAAAAGAAATATTAGATGGTATCAATAACAAGAACTAAAAATTAGTAAACTCATGGAGTTAAAAGCTCTACTATAGGTTACTAGCAGATAGAATGAAGGTTGAGAAGTGGGAGCTGATGTTCAATGTATGTAGAATGTTTAATAAGGTTGATGTAAAGGAATGGGTATGGATAGAGTAGAATGTAACACATTATGGTGAGTATAACTAATATTGCTGATTTATAAATGTGATTGTGGATGAAAGTGGTAGTTTAGGGACGTAAATGTCAATTGAAAAAAGCTAAAGGATAAACTAGGGGCTGTATAACTTAGGGAATTACTACTGTGGTTAGTAGCACAAATACAAAAATGTTCTTCTATGAACTAGGACAAATGTATGACACTGTTACAAGGTGTTAAGAATATGGTGATACATGAGAAAAATAAAACTAATTTAACTTAGGAACTGTAGTTACCAGTAATATTGTAATTTCTTGCATCAATGTCAAAGAACATGCTATATCAATATCAAGGGTCAAAAATAGGTGGTATAGGGGTATCATGCTAAAAATAAAATAAGCAGACTTAAAAGGGGTTGCAGAGCAGGTTTATTGAGCTAAAGTTGCATTAATAAAGGAGAAGCACAAAAGAAGGTTTTTGCGCAAAAGGTTGAGCATGAGGAGCAGCTTATGTGGGGGAATGGGGAGGGGTGAGGTAGAAGTGAGCTATGTGAACTGCAAGGGGATGTGGACTGTCTGGGCAGGGTGTCCTTAAGGCACAATTTTTTAATTAACAATCAGGATGTTGGTCTAAGATTGTGGCTGTCTGGTGAAGATGAGCAGACTTTGGTGGTATCAGTTTGATTTCTTTGTTCCAGTTCTTCTCTCTGGGCAGGGGCAATGGTCTCCATCAGCACTGCAGAGTCATTTGTATGTTAGCCAGGTTCCATTAGACTCAGTTTCTTCTTTGTAATTCCCTGGATAAAATGAAAGCTCAGGCGAATCAAGAGAGTTATGAAAATCATTCATCATTCCAATTTCGCAGGGGAGTATGGGATTTTTCCTGTTGGATGATGAAATCATTCCAACTTCGACTGAAGTGATGATAGCACAAATCTGTGATGAAACTGAGAGCCACCGAGTGTATACTTTGTATGGATTGTACAAGGAATGGAGTGTATAACCCTGTGGTGAATGATGGACTGTGGTTAACAGTTCTCTCATAATCTCTAACATATATGCAATACTAATACTTGGTGTTAATAATATGGAAAAAACACACCTAATATAAGCTATAGACTATAGGTAGCAGTAATATTTTGATGATATTTTTCATCATTTGTAATAAATGTTCCACAACAATATAAGGTGCTGGCAGTGGGATAATATATGGGAGTCCTATATGTTATGCATGATTGTTATGTAAACTCACAACTTTTCTAAATAAAAAATATAAAAAACTCAGGTAAAAA
>JAQZBX010019322.1:21876-33994 GCA_029593785.1 Cabassous unicinctus
AAAAAAAAAAAAAAGAAAAAAAGAAAAAAAAGCTTTTTCTGTGTCCAAAGGATTTTGTGTCATTGTTCAATTGATGAAATATCTAAGTTATGATTCTTGAGACACGGCAATAAAAGTTTCTAAATGCTCCTTTGGAATTAATAGAATGGTATTTTATTCCTGGAAGAACAATTTCAAATAAAAGTATGTCTGCACTCTTATTCAGATGGAAGAATACAATTTTATTAGAACTTATTTGAGAAAATTAATTGAAAGCAACAAATTTTATGGGCAAATCAACTGCCAATTCAGAATGACCACTGAAAGAAAGATACCATTGACTTACACAAAAATTAAAATTGTGTTATCAATGAAGTTGCATAAAGAATTGAATGCCTAATTCTGCCTTGATCAGGTAGATAATGATCTTAAGAAATATGATATTTAAATTGGGGTAATTAAAGGATTCAGGATAAGTGTGTAAACCTTTTAACAAGAAGGCATTAGGAAGGAGAAGAAGCAGTATGGAAGCTTCAAGTGTGGGTGATTGCATTCAGTTACAAAACAATTTTATTCATTCACACTCAGACTTCAACTCATTATGCCTTCTATGCATGAAAAAGAATTTTCACCTACGAGGTCATTCAGGAATCACTGGAAACTACACTTAAGAAAAAAGTTTAAAAGGCATCAAGTTCCCTATCAGAGTAATGAAAACCAGCTTTGCTGAGTTTAAAATTTGACTAATTTCCTATGTAGCTTTTTGTCTTGAAATTTTCTTACCTGTATGAGCTATTTTTTATCCTATTCATAATGCTAAATAAAATTACCATATCACACTTGTTTTAAGAATTACACGATCATATAAAACAATTAGCCATGCCTGGGAATTATTGGGTATTCAACAAAATATAGGTCTTATTTTTAATATCACAGTTGTTAAGATTAGTGAAGTATGCATAGAAAATAAAGTAAGCGTGTTGAAAATGGACGGGAATACCAAGAAAAAAATTACCACCTGAGGAAGGGAAAGAGATCTTGAAAATTATATTTAAACAAGCCTAACAAGCCACTATCACGGTGACAAATTAGTAAAACAGTTTGGAAAAGACTAAACCTCCAAAATAGCAGCAACTCTTTGCATTTTTTAAACCATTAAAGATAAGGTGAGGTCAACTGGCCAATTTAGAATGGATCATAATAGATTAAGGTGGCATCTGACAGGCTTTTCTACTATTAACTTACTTTTAAAAAAATATCAACTCCTAGATTTCTATTTAATAGTGATTTCCTGGAATCATTCGTTTACATTGTAATCTTTCAATTTAGGAAATCCTTTTAGAAATTTCCCATAACCATCCATAACCACATAGACTAGTTACTTCATCTTAAGACAAATTTCACCTTTAAATAAGCTTATTGAATTACAGTCAGCAACAAGCAAAATTTACTTCCATTAACCCTTCTACAACTTTCCATTGTCATTTAAATCTTGTGCTACATATTTCCATCCTGATTTTATGAAAACCAGCCATCTTATCTTAGGACAAAAGATACTCCCTTACACAAGCTTTCACAAATCTTCTACTTGTTCCCATATCCATTTATCTCATCTTATATCCCTTATTCTGCTCTGTGAAAAATGAGTCATTTCACTTCAGGTAAAACAATTATTTTAAAAGATGTTTTTAAAAATAATAATTTCATTAACCAAAAGCTTACAATTTTCACTATCTTAAAGATTTGACAGACTTAATGCTACTTTATTTTTTTAACAGCCATATAAAACTAGGGAGATTATATCCAAACAGAATAAAATCAAAATAATGATAGCTTATGTAAAAAAATGATTTCTATTTTCTTTTCCACCAAAGGTTAAAATTTCTTTGTTTTCATAATACCTTAAAATTGTGAACAACCTCAAAAGCATACTGACTATCAGATCCTGGAGACACTATTATGGTTGTTTTGTTTTAATTATAAATTAGAAAAACCTTTTCATAACTTTCACAGACTTTTTCTTTACTTACTGACAGGTTGGAAATTGGGTTTTTAAATTCTCTCAACTCAAGGCTGTGAAATTTAATTGGGGTATTACAGGGCACACTATGCATCATAAGGTTTATTTTGGAACATCCCCTTTGTCCCTATCATTTTTAATGTCTAAGCCTATTAGACAGAATTATAGGCTAAACTCATATCTCCCCCATCTTTCCACACCCATCCCATCCTCCACAGTTTCCCACTCAAATTCAGTCACGGTTAGAAGACATTGGGGATATGATAGACTATAGGGTGGATAAGAATTCAGGACAACCTTTATAGTACTTTTTCTTTAAATACTTTTTTAGTCAGGTTTTATATGACCTTTTCGTCTTGTTTGGCTTTTCTAATTTGGGTTCCAGTATTCATTTACCCATATAAGTGCTTAAGTTTTAGCAATTTGAATAGAACTCTTTTAAGAATTTTCGTTTGTTACTTTGATATTACCATCCAGAGACATGAAAAAAATACACTGAAAAAACAGACAAACTCTATAAATAGAGTTAGACAAACCAACAAAAACATAAAACTCACTGATTTGACTCATAATTCTCACTCCTTTGGTATAGCTGTCTCCAAGCTCTTCATCAGTCAACATCTCTGGATTTTATGCTTTTAAGATCTCTTCTGGGATCAATGTTGCATGTAATATGGAAGCTCATTTTTGGAAACACTTTTATCAGTATCCAGGAAACAGTTAGGGCTACTCAGCAGTAAAATGCAGTTAAACACTAACTTAGCAATTTAGACAGACAAGAAATTAACAGATAAATAAGACTATTTATTTATCTGTTATAGATTACTATTCAGGAGTACACTTAACAGGCAGTCATACCAGTCAGGAGTATATTCGGTGGACAGACATGAAGTTCAGGAATAAGCTATGGATACAAAGTTGAAAAAGTTCTTTCTGTATCCACCAGAAAATTTACTAATTCATCACCCAATTGGAAAGAGACTCGAGTTTTCTTGCGGGTGATTAGGATCCTTTCCCTACTGGTGGAAAGTGCTCCTGGTGTAGCTGGATTTTGTCTAGGTCTTTGGCTAAACGGCAAGAAATGAATTTCAAGAGCATGTCACATTATTAGGCCAGTAATTTATTAAGGTAGGGAGGGAAGAGGAATGGGAGAAAATAAGGGATCATGGGTCCCAGAGAGAGGAAAGTGGTGAAAAGTTATTAAGTTGGCTGATTTATAGACTACAATTGTCCATTATAGTGATGAGGGAAGCACCAGGATCCCAACCCCGGCCTCCGCAGAAACCCACAGCTTTAAAAAATAAACTCCCTTCGGTCCCGGTCCCCGGTCTCTCTCTCCTCTTCTTCCTCCCCTTTTCTCCATGGAATCTACATCAGGAAGATAAACACCCTAGGCTGCCCCTTTGAATTGAAACTTACAACTCTATACAGATAATGACTCTTTTTCGTCCCTAATGGCCTTCTGCTTTTAGAAAGATAAGCTAACCTTGCTTCTCTGCCTTTGTAACCCCACCTGCCCACTTGCTTAGTGTACCCATATAAACTTATGAGATTCGAAAAATGGGACTCAGAATTTGGAGAGAGAAAACTCTCCTCTGGGCCTGCGCATAATAAAACTTTGTTCATCCGTGCTCCAAAGAGTGCCATTTGGGTTATTTCTGGCTGGCCGCAAAATTTGCTTCCCTGACTGGGAAACTCAACCGAGCAGGCCAATTGTGCCTCCGGCTTGGGGCTGGTGGGTGGGGCCAACGGTGATCTCCGAGCAAAAGAGGTGGGCACCACCTGTCCTCTTGACAGGACCTCCTTCAGAGGCGGTCCCCGCAGGCCGCGTCCCTACACCCCAGCCTGACTCAGTGGGGAGGTGGACTGAACAGTGCCAGAAGACTCCAGAAAGGTAAGGCCCCGGGTGCCAAGCCCTCAGTCAGGCCCATCTCCAGATGGAAGAGGACACTGATCACCTCCTGAAATTTAGAGTACCAAGATTGCAGAATAGGGCAATCTCTGTGGGAGGGACTGCATAACCTCTGAGTGAATGTGTGAATGAATGAGGACGGCAGAGGCTTGCGTCTGCTGTACCAGTTTGTGACTCTTCAGTGCATGCTATGGAGCCACTGTGGGCCATAACCTGTTTTCCGTGGCTACGTCATATGGAATAACGGCTAACCCGAAATTTGCCCCGGCGCCTTAGGTAAGACGAGCCTAAGTTCTCGTGAGAGATGCGGACAGGCGGGCATCTGAATGGCCTTGAAAGAGGCAACCTCTTTCTTTGTCTGTCTCATGCCACTGACTCAGGGTGTGGATTTAACATTGTTAATCCCTGTGAGAGGGACTGCGTAACCTCTGAGTGAATGTGTGAATGAATCAGGATGGCAGAGGCTTGCATCTGTCATACAAGTCTGTGACTCCTCATGCTATGGAGCTAGTGTGGGCCCTAACCTGTTTCCACGGCTACGTCATATGGCAAAATGGCTAACCCGAAATTTGCTCGGGCGCCTTAGCTAAGACAAACCTAAGTTCTCGCCAGCCACGTGCACAGGCAGGCATCTGAGTGACCTTGAAAGGGGCACCCCTTCCTTTGTCTGTCTTGTGCCACCAACACAGGGTATGGACTCATCACAGTCAAAACCTACTGTCTTAAACTGCATGCTCAAGAATTTCAAGAAGGGTTTTTCTGGAGATTATGGCATCTGAATGAACCCCGGCACCCTCTGAGCCTTATGTGAAGTAAAGAGGCCCACTTTTAATGTCGACTGGCCCTCAGAAGGGACCTTGGATATAGCCAGGGTCCATGCAGTGTGGCTGGTGGTCACAGGAACTCCTGGCCACCCTGATCAGTTTCCTTACAATGACTCTTGGTTGGAGATAGCCCAGACTCTGCCCCATTGGTTTCGATTGTGCGTTGGAAAAAAGAGACAGAGCAGGGTCTTGGTTGCACAGGGAACGGGGATCAGAAAGCCAGTCATTCATCAAGGGTCCTCGGAGGAGGACCCACCACCACTCCCACCACCATATGCTCCGACCTCTCTAGCCTCTCCTCCTGGCCCAGGAGTGCAGGCAGATCTCCCACAAACACCCCCACCTTTGGTCTCTCCTCCTAGCTCCAGAATGCAGGCAGGTCTCCCAGCAACACTTCCACCTTCAGCCCTTCCAGGAATATTGACCCCCTCTAAGGAAAGCCCTGCAACCCCACTAGCCAGGAGACTTTGGTCAGCACAACCCGCATTACAGATGTTCCTCCATGAAACACAGGGTCTGGCCCAGATCGGCGAGAATGGGACCATCCAACCTGGGAAGCCTGTATTATACTACCAGCCTTCACAACTACAAACCTCTTAAACTGGAAGCACCACACCCCCTCCTACTCAGAAAAACCCTAGGCCCTTATTGATCGCATGGAATCCATTTTCCAAACTCATCGTCCTACTTGGGATTATTGCCACCAACTCCTCCTGACTTTGTCTAATATGGAGGAGACACAATGAATTCTGATGAAAGCCCAAAAGTGACTGCAAGAGCAGGCTCCTACTGGTATCTTAAACCCAAAAGATTGGGCATAAGATGCGGCACCAGAATCCCAACCTAACTGGGACTTCAACACTGAACAGGGACTGGCTGCACTCCAGCAATACTGGGAAGCACTCCTCCGAGGGGTCCGAGAGGGGGCAAAAATGACCCACAAACTGACAAAGATGGCTTTAGTTACTCAAAAGCCCTACAAGTCTCCGGGAGATTTCTATGAACGGCTTTGAGAGGCCTTCAGGATCTACACTCCTTTTGACCCAGAAGCTCCGGAAAACCAGAGGATGGTGAATGCTGCCTTTGCTGCACAGGCAGCAACAGACATTAAAAGAAAGCTCCAAAAATTAGAAGGGCTCATGGGCATGAACATCTCTCAAGTACTGGAAATCGCCAACAAAGTATTTGTCAATCGAGACGAAGCCGCCGAACGAGAAACCAAGAAGCTAATAAAACATCAAGCCTCCCTACTAGCAGCAGCCTTAGGAAATCCTGACCCCACCAGATGAGAAGGACCGACTCGAAAAGGGGGGACAAGTGCCAGAAGGGTGCTGCTGGCCAGAGACCAATGTGCTTACTGCAAAGAGAGTGGACACTGGAAAAATGAGTGTCCCCAAAAGACTCAGGCACATAGAGAGAACATCCCTAAAGGGAAATACCGACCTGAGCCCCAAGACCATCTGCTCGGGCTGGCAGGACTCAACCCTGAATAGGGACGACTGGGCTCACTGGAAGTTGGCCTCCACGAGCCCATGGTCAAACTACAAGTCGGGGGCCAGTCAATGACTTTCACAGTGGACATCAGCGCTGAACATTCTGTGGTCACAACCCCTGTTGACCCCTTTAGCGGAAAAACTACTAATATCATAGGAGCAACTGGGGACCAGTCAAGCCAACGGCCTTTTTGCCAGTCAAGAACTTGCCAGCTCGGTGGCCACGAAGTAACTCATAAATTTCTGTACCTGACTGAATGCCCAGTTCCCCTGCTTGGTAGGGACCTCTTAACCAAACTAGGAGCTCAGATTACCTTCAAACCTGAAGGGCCAGCAAGCTTAAGCCCCAGGACCGGCTTCACTTTCCTTCTCACCATGCCCCGAAGCGAAGAATGGAGACTTCATGCAGAAGACAGTTCAGGTCAGAGTCCAGAAAAACTGCTGGAACTTTTCCCCCAGGTTTGGGCAGAAAAAAACCTACCAGGAATGGCATGGAACCATGGACCCATCATCATCGACCTGAAGCCTGGAGCGATCCCGATCCAGCAGAGGCAGTATCCGATCCCCTGTGAAGCACAATTGGGCATAGTTGAACATATAGATCACCTGAAGAGAGAGGGGATCCTAATCGAATGCCAGTCACCTTGTAACACGCCATTATTGCCAGTAAAAAAGTCAGATGGGACCGGATATCAACCAATGCAGGATTTACGAGCCATTAATAACGCCACTCTCACCTTACATCAGGTTGTTCCCAACCTGTACACCTTTTTAGGACAGATGCCACCTAAAGCCACCTGGTTCACTTGCCTGGACCTGAAAGATGCCTTCTTCTGCCTGCAGCTGGCCCCCACGAGCCAGCCTCTGTTTGCCTTTGAATGGAAAGATCCAAAAACCCAGCAGAAAACTCAGCTAACCTGGACCTGGCTCCCTCAGGGCTTCAAAAACTCCCCTACCTTTTTCGGGGAAGACTTGGCAGCAGATTTTACCACCTATCCCTGGGAAAACTGCAGGTGTGCTCTCTTACAATATGTAGATGATCTCCTACTTGCCAGTGAAATGGAAGAGGACTGCTGGAGAGGGACCCAGACTCTCCTACAACTTCTAACACAGACTGGGTACAAAGTGTCTTGGAGAAAGGCCCAGATCTGTAAACAGCAAGCCAAGTATCCAGGGTTCAGCATCACACAAGGGCACCGAACACTCAGACCTGAACAAAAGAAAGTGATCTGCACCATCCCTATCCCCACCACAAAAGGAAAGCTTCGCGAGTTCCTCAGGGCTGCAGGGTTCTGCCGCATCTGGATTCCTGGGTTTGCAGCTATGGCCAAGCCCCTTTACTAAGTTTTGGTGGGTCCAGAAAAACAGCCTCTTGCCTGGGGAGAAGCTCAACAGGGGGCCTTTCAAAACATCAAAAGACAACTCAGCTGAGCCCCTGCCTTGGGTCTCCCAGATGTAACTGGAAACTTTAACCTGTTCGTGCATGAAAAGAACAGAGTAGCATTGGGGGTTCTCACACAAACAGTCAGCCCCTTGCAAACACCTATTGCTTACCTTTCCAAGCAGCTGGACTCTGTGGCTGCAGGATGGCCGCCCTGCGTAAAAGCCTTGGCAGCAACCATGACCCTCGTCAAAGAAGATGACAAATTAACTCTCAGACAGGCAATTCATGTTATGGTGCCACACGCAGTCACTGCCCTAATGAAATCACACGGGCATCGGTGGATATTGAATCTCTGGCTCACACATTATCAAGGTTTACTCTGTGAAAACCCCAGAGGGACAATAGAATCAATGCACAGTCTAAACCCTGCCACCTTTTTGCCAGAGGAGGAAGGGGCTCCAGAACATGACTGTGTTGAATTGACAGAAGAGATTTATGCCAGTTGCCCCGACCTCCAAGACAAACTGCTCCCTTCCCCAGATCAGACACTAGTTACAGATGTGAGCAGTCTTGTTAAAAACGGGGAAAAGCTTGCTGGGTATGCAGTCACCACTACTGAACGGGTGGTGGAAGTAGCGTCTCAACAGCAGGGATGGTCTGTGCAATGGGCAGAGCTCTGGACTCTGGTCTGAGCCTTGCAGCTAGCCGCCGGGCAAGCAGTAAATATTTGCACTGACTCTAAGTATGCATTTGCTACCGTTCATATCCATGGGGCAATTTATAAAGAAAGAGGTCTCCTAACCACAGGGGGAAAGGAAATCAAAAACAAAGAAGAAATTCTGCAACTGTTAGAAGCAATCTGGAAACCAAACAAAGTTTCTATCATCCACTTCCGGGGACATCAGAAAGGAATGGATATGGTCACTCAAGGAAACAGGTTAGCTGACAAGGCAGCTCAGCAAGCGGCTGAAGGAACCCATGGAATACAAGTCCCAGAATTAACACCGCAACTGTCCCTCTTAGGACAAAAGATTGATTAACTAAACTATACCCGGGAAGAACAGGAGAGGGCTGAAAGAGAAGGGGGAAGCCAAACTCCTGAAGGAACTTGGCTGCTCCCGGATAACCAGGTTTTTGTACTGAAAGGAGCCACTCACGCCCTCATCCAGTGATACCACCAACTCACCCACCTAGGAAAAACTGCACTAGAAGTCTTGCTCAGGAGATACTACTACATAGCCCAGCTAACTTCTCTCTGTGCCACCACCAGCGACCAGTGCCAAGTTTGTGCCAAAAACAACCCCTTGCAGGAACCCCATACTCCAGCAGGTGTCCAGCACACAGGAATGGACCCCTTTGAAGATATCCCAGTAGACTTCATGGAAGTGAAACGAAGTCAGGTGTACAAATATCTGTCGGTGATGATATGCACCTTTTCAGGTTGGGTCGAAGCTTTCCCCACTCGCACTGAGAAGGTAAGAGAAGTAACTAAGGCTTTACTAGAGAAATCATTCCACGATATGGGCTGCCACTGTTAATTGGAAGTGACAATGGTCCGGCCTTCGTGGCTGCCATAGTCCAAGAGCTAGCAAAAAATGTTAGGAATCAAGTGGAAACTCCATACCGCTTACAGGCCCCAGAGCTCAGGGAAAGTTGAATGCATGAATTGAACCCTCAAAGCCAGCCTAGCCAAATTCTGCCAGGAAACTGGTCTCCCCTGGGTAGACTTACTTCCCTTGACCCTTCTCTGAGTTAGGTGCACCCCAGGACCCACTGGCTATTCACCCTTTGAAATTCTATTTGGGCAGCCACCCCCAATTATCCAGGTATTCAGAGGAAATCTCAAACTTCTGGTGGAGGCTAGCCAAGATTCTATTCTCCAGCAGCTAAGGAAAACTCAAGCCGAAATACATAAAACTGTCTTGTCCCAGAATCTCATCCCCCTGGGACACCCGGTGCACCCCCACCAGCCGGGGGACCTAGTCTGGGTCAAAGACTGGAAAAAAGAACCCCTCCAGCCTTCCTGGACAGGTCCACATAGTGTGATCCTTGTAACTCCTATTGCTCTTAAAGTTGCAGGCATCTTCCCTTGGATTCATCATTCCAGTGTCAAGAAGGCACATCTCGATAAAGAGCAGGACAGCTGGACAGCCCAACCCATACCTGGCCACCCCTTGAGAGTACAAGTTACCCGGGATCCTCTAGCACTGACCTCATCAAGCGCCGGCTGAATGGACCCTTGCTCCTGGTGGATCCTGTGCTTATACAGCCTGCTGGCCTTGGTATTTGGAGTTGGACTCGCTACTATGGCCCCTGCAGACTGGACTGTTTTGAATAGAGCCCTAATTTCAATTGCTTACTGGTGTATAATAGGCTGTTTCTGTGTTTTAACTTGCTTGTCCTTTACTTCCTTGCCCCCTCCCTAAGAGCCGATACCCACCCCCAAATATATGGCAGCTGCAAGTTAGTCAAAGCTGGGGCAAGCAATCTGCACTGAACACTTCAGTCCCATTCCTGGCAGGTGCAACTTCAGCCTCTGTAATATTTGAGGCTTGCAGGTCAAACCAAGATCATGCTCCTTACACCTTGTTGGTTGCCCCTTACCCCCACACCCCCATACCGGCCCCCAAGAGAGGGTGTAGGGGTCGCAGCTATGGGAGTTATGATAAATACCTCTGCCTAGACCCCCCAAAAGGCAGAGGATTCTGCTGCTCTTGGATCTTGCTAGTAGGTGCCACCGCTCCTTGGAAGGGAGTCCCACCAACTTCTCCGTATTTCCTACAGAAAATCCCCAGCCCGGCAGGGTGTGGCATAGAGACCTGTGACCCCATAAAATTCACCTTATTGTATATAACCACTGGATCAAAAAATACCTTTTTAAAGGCCCAGGCAGGACTGAAACTAGGACTCGGAATACACAATCAATCAGGGCCGGACTCAGGAGACCTCATACTGGTCCAACTGATCTCAGTAACCCAAACCCCAGAAAAAGCCCTGATGGAAAATATCAGTAAAGCTGCACAGATGCTAAAAGCCAAAGTTAAAAGAGCCCCCTGCAACATTCTTTTGAACCAGGTTTGAAATTTCCACCATGTCCTAAATAAATCTCGACCCGACATAGCTGCCTCCTGCTGGCTATGCACTTCCTCCAGTCTAACCATCTTCCCTGTAGCTGTTCCATGGAACGTAACCACCTTAAACCCATGACAGCTCTGTGGCAGGAACCAGGCCCCTCCCAGTCCACATAACCGAACCCCCAGGAAAACTGGCTAACTGTAAAAACATAACTACCAGGTCTCCTTCAACCATCCTCCCTCTTGGAAGGGCCAACTCAATGAGCCTGACCGATGTGCCGCAAACTCCACCATCTGGGTCTGTGGCACCAATGCCTACCGGTGCCTACCCCAGAATGGCCAGGGCATCTGCTACCTGGCTTGGCCAGTACCATCGTTTTCAGTGTATGGAAATGAATCGCCTGGAGAGCTCTCTTGAGCCAAATGTGCAATACAGGCAATTTTGATACTCTTAGGACTAGTAGTAGTTGGGAGCGCAGCAGTAGCGGAGGCTTCTCTCGCAGTGGATCAGGAGGGCTTACAAAACACTTGTTCAGGAAACATCAAATGACCTCGAAGAAATATCGGGGGCTCTCAATGGGTTGTAAGACCAGATAGACTCATTGGCAGAAGTGGTTTTGCAAAACAGGTGAGGATTAGACTTGCTCACCGCAAGTTGAGGGGGGATCTGTCAGGCCCTGGGGGGAAGAATGCTGTTTCTATGCAAACTCCTCAAGAATAGTTAGAGAAAAAGTGGCCCTGTTAAAGGAGCAAGCCAAAGACCGTTTAAACCGTGTATACCAGGCATCTGCCAGTGGAAATTACTTCCAGTATCTCCTCTCCTGGGTTTTGCCAATCATGCCAGTGATAGCCTCAGTCTTATTCCTTTTAACTTTTGGGCCATGCATTCTACCGTACCTAACACAATACATCACTTCCCACTTAAAGGCCTTAAAACACCAAGTAATGCCTCATGTTAAATATCAGCCCTTGGGGACTATAAAAGAATCCCCATGATAGCAAGTGATGCCCCATAAAGAAATAAAGGAATCAAAAGGGGAGAATGATGAGGGAAGTGCCCCAATCCCAACCCCGCCCTCAGCAGAAACCCACAGCTTTAAAAAATAAACTCCCCTAGGTCCCTCTTTCCCCTCCTTTCTCCTCTTTTCTCCAGGGAATCCACATTAGGAAGATAAGCACCCCAGGCTGCCCCTTTGAATTGAAATTTACAGCTCCATACCAATAATGACTCTTTTTCCTCCCTAATGGCCTTCTGCTTTTAGAAAGATAAGCTAACCTGCTTCAATGCCTTTGTAACCCCACCTGCCTGCTTGCTCAGGAATTTGCCTGCTTAGTGTACCTATATAAACTTATGAAATTCAGAAAATGGGACTCAGAATTTGGAGAGAGAAACCTCTCCTCTGGGTCCGCACATATTAAAACTTTGTTCATC
>JAQZBX010019323.1:0-23837 GCA_029593785.1 Cabassous unicinctus
GGCTGCGCGGAGGCACTTTGTGCAAATGTAACCTTTCAGCAGGCCCCGCCTCCGCCAGGAAGCTGCGCGGCCCGGTTGCCAGGAACGCGGCGCGGCGCGCTCGGAGCTGGAAGGCGGCCCGTTAATCAGCGGCGGCTGACAGAAAATCAGACAGCCCGGGTGGCCGGCCGGCCTCGGCCCCGCTCCCTCCCGGCGCCGCTGCGCCTCGCTCGCTGCGCGCCCGCTCTTTGTTCGCCCCGACTCGCCCTGCTCTTCCCTCCGAGGGCTGAGCCTCTCCATCACGCCCCCTTCTCCCCTCTGATTCTCCTGTCCTCTCTCTGGCTCAGCCCCCTCTTTTCCCTCTCCTCCTGGCTCTGTGTTTCCCGCTCTCTCCCCCTCCTGCCAGATCGACTCATACTCATTTCCCTTCCTTCTCCTGGGAAGCAGAAAGTAAAAGAAAAGGGGGTCCATTCACCCCACTCTTCGCCAGCCTGTGGAGGGGAGGCCGGGCCCCCTAATGCCCTTCTTGGTGGCACCTTCCCCCGGGTCTCAGGGACCTCCTCTCCCCCAGACAGGGAGCTCTTAGGCTGGGCTTTCTGGATGACCTGGGGCGGGGGCATATCACCGCTGAAATTATATGTCACATTTAGGATGCATTTGCCGAGAAATTCAAAGCGTTCATGGGTTTTTCAAAGAGGTCAGTAATATGACTCGGGAAGGTCACAAATCCCAGCCATGGGGATGCCCCCGTGCACCTTTTTAATTAATCTACTCCACAAATACTTGTTGAAGCCTACTACGTGCCAGGGAGGTGCTAAGCCCTGAGGACGGGTCATGAACACTGGACAAGACCCTCACCTTAGACAAACACGCAGGGGCTTGTCTTCCCAGGCGCTCCCGCTGGGAAGGAACTGGAGAGAGGGATGAGAGGGAATGACAGGCGGAGCAACCCGGGCTGGGCGAGGGGCATCTCGGAGGACTTCATAGATGCTCGGCCACCTCCTGGGCCTCGGCCCCAGCCTCCCCACTCCCAGCAAGAGCCACACCAGCTCGGCCCTTCTCCATTCTATTCCTACAACCACCGGAAGCAGCTCTCAAAGCCTGCTTGCCACGGTTGCCTGTTGCCGTGGTTGCCACTGTCCCTGACTACTGTCCCACCCTCTGCTCAGGCCAAAGCAGTAGATCTCACATTGTGACCCAGAGGGGCTGCTGTGTTATATGCAGATGTGTTTGCTTTGTAGTCAGAACAATAGCTAACATTTACTGAGCACTTACTAGGTACCAGGCACCATGCTAAGTGTTTTATGTGCATTGTCATTCATGCATTTGCTACTTCAGCAAGTTTTTATTGAGCCCCTTTTCTTCCCAGGCACTGTGCCAGATCTACCACTGAGGGAGGCAGACACGGCCCTCGCCCTCATGGAGCTCACAGTCTGGTGGGGAAAAGAGCCAATAGACAAACAAAGATGACCTGTGATGAGGGCTGGGAAAGAAATAAGCAGGTTGATGAGATAACCAGTGGGCAGGGCAGGGGGAGAGGAGAGCTACTTTGAATAGGTGGTCAGGAAGGGCATCCCTGAGGCGGTGGCATGATAAGGAGCCAGCTCCTTCAAGAGCCAGAGAAGAACTTCTCAAGCAGAGGACACAGCTGATGAAAGGCTCTGCTGTTCTCATAACACTTTTTGAGGTGGGCACCGATACTGTGCCCATTTTACAGATTAGGAAACAGGCTCAGAAAAGCGAATGCCTGGGATCATCCTGCTAGGACTGGGCGGAGCAGGCCCTGGAACCCAGGTCTGCCTTTCTCTCCTCCTCCTGGGAAGCCGGAGGGCTCCCTGGCAGGTCCTTCCTGGCAGCAGCAGTGTGCAGTGGAAAGTGCTTCAGTTGGGACTAGAAAATCTGAGTTCTAATCCTGTCTCTGTCGCTCCCAAGCAGGGTGACCTTGGGCAAGTCACTGCCCTCTCTGGGCCTCAGATATGCCCCTCTGTGTAACAAGGACAATAAATAGCATGCCTCTCATGAGGTCGAGGACACGGAGCACTGAGCAGAGGTCTTGGCACCTAGAAAGCATTCAGTGATGGTAGCTGTTAACAGCTTAAATGAAGTGTTGCGGTAGACGTGGTTTTAACCTGGCCAGAATGAGGCAGAGTTTTTTATTGTGCAGGGTATAAGCAGGAGTGGTGGTGAGGGGTTGGGTCTGTGGCCACCTCTGCCCCATGCCTGCTTTTTGCTCACCTCCTTGAGTACCTGGCATTTGCGGGTCTTTCAAGTCAGCTCTAGTTGATGCTGTTTGCACTGTTGCCCATCAGGATAGAGCAAAGGGGAGATGCTGCTCACTTGGTCCCTTTCCTCAGCAAGAATTTACTCAGCCCCTACTATGCTCCTGAGCTGGGGTGCAGGAGAGATGAGAAACAAGCCTGAGAAATGCTCACGGGTAGGGCAGCCAAATGCTGAGCCGGGGAGAAAGAGGAATCTCACAGTTGGTGGCTGTTCTGTGTTGTGGTTAATCAGGCAGACCTTGGGTTTGATGTCTGGACGCTCGTTGGCCAGCTTCTAACTTCTCATCTGTAAAATAGGAGTGACAACAACAGCCCTCTCTTCAAAGATGAAGCCCCAGCGAGGACTCGGACTGGAACCGGGTGCTTTTTTTGCCCTGGGAAGTTGGGAAAATGCACTGGAGGCAGCAACATTTGAGCTAGACCTAGAAGGACAGACAAAGAACTGGAGGACTCAAGGAAAGGGATGGCAGCCAGGAGGTGTGTTTGGGGAAAGACAAATAGGCAAGTGGGAGACAATGGGGAAGACAGGGTGAGACCGGAGTCGGAATGGCCTTCAGGGCCGCACAGGGAAGAACAACTGGGTGGCTCGGCTGCCTTCACCCCACATTGCATCAGCGAGGCTGTGTTTGGCTGCAAGGAATGGGAACTCTGACTCAGGCTGGCTGAAGCAATAAGGAGAGTATTGGTTCACATAACAGGAAGCCCAGAGGGTGAAGTGGGCCTCCAAGTTGGTGCTTTCTCTATTTCTGCAAGAGCCTAATCCTTAGGGAACAGTGTGTGTGTGGGTGTGTGTGTGTGTGTGTGTGTGCGCGCGCACCTGCATCTTTCCTTGAGTCCAGGAGGAGGAAGCGAGGGCCTTCCTCCCATTCCTAGGTGGATGCTGGGGAGGCACCATGCACCTCAAAAAAGGAGGGTATTGGGGGGCGGATATGGCTCAAATGGCTGGGCGTCCATTTCCCATATGGAGGGACCTGGGTTCGATCCCTGGGACCTCCTGGTAAAAACAAAAACAAAACAAACAAAAAAAAAAAAAAAGGAGGGTATTTTATTTCTCTTTTACAAAGACCATTATTAGCTTTAAGGCCCAAAGGGGACCAGGAGCCTAATGGCTCCCTCACCTGGCTCAGAGGCTGGGGGGCTGGGTCCACCTCATCTTGGTGTCCCCAGCATCCACCACACGGGCTGGCGTGGAATGGGTGCTCCATGAAGCTATGCTAAGTGAATACTGAGTGACGTCCCATTTTTCTAGACCTGGGAGGGCAGCCATCAGTTAAATAAACAAAGCTTCAGACCAAGGTTTCTCAGAAGGGAGCATCTACATTAGAACCACCAGAGGATGTGTAGCAGGCTGAATAATGTCTCCCAAAGATACCCAGGTCCTAATCCCTGGGATCTGTGGATGTGACCTTATATGGCAAAAGAACTTTGCAGTTGTGATTAAGTTAAGGATCTTGAGATGGGAGGATTATCCTGGATTATTCAGGTGGCCCCTAAATGTCATCACAAGTGTACTTATAAGAGAGAGGCAATGGGAGATTTGATGCTGAAGAGGAGAAGGCGATGTGGCCACAGAAGCAGGAATTGGAGTCATGTATCCACAAGCCGAGGAATGCTGGCAGCTACCAGAAGCTCGGCAGAGGCAGGGAATGGATTCTCCCTGGGCCCTCCAGCAGGAACCAGCCCTGCCAAAGTCTTGATTTTAGCTCCATAAGACTCATTAGGCCTCTGGTCAGAACCGTGACAGAATACATTTGCATTGTACAATCCACCAAGTGCGTGGTCATTTGTTACTGCAGGATGGCAGTTAAAATGCAGATTGCTGGGTTCTAATCACAAACTGTGTATTGTACACAAGCACTCCCCCTCCTTCAGGCATGCTCCTGTGGGGATGAGGTGAGAAGCTCTGCACTGGAACAAAAAGTCTGTCCCGAGGGGAGCTGATATACCCCAAGTGGCTGAGCGCCTGCTTCCCATATATGAGGTCCGGGGTTCCATCCCCGGTACCTCCTAAAGGAAGTAAAAAAAAAACTCTGTCCCGGGTTACCTTTGGCCTAGTGCAGTGTCTTCAGTGCCTATAGAACCCAGCCCTGCAGAACCCACCAGCCCTCCACCCAGAGTGACCTGCAGCTCTCCAGGAACTTTGGCCCATGCTCTCCCTGACCTGGGGAAGCTGGACCCCCTCCCTTCCTTCTCTCATTTCTTTCTCCCCTTCTCCACCTGTCCTCGGTGCTCCCGCAGGCCCCCATTGCCGGACCATCACAGCACTGGGCGGTAGCTGCCAGGTTACATGTCTGCTTCCCCCAGGCTGCAAGCCACACAAGGGCAGGCCCAGGCCCACCTTGACCACTGGTTATCCCCCATGGCATATCCTAAGGGCTCGGTAAACATTTGAATATGCAGATGATATCGCTGAGCCATCTGTAGCTTCCTGCCCTACCCCAAGTCCTGCCCCTTCCTCCGAGTGCCCCACAGGAATGCAAGCAAAGCCTCTCCACATCCACCTGCCTCTGCCTTGGCACCCCTGTCCAGGTGGCAGGTCAGGAAGCAAACAGAGGGGGCACCCACTGAGACAGTGTGCCATACCATCCTGGCTCCTAGGAGCTCGAACGAAGCAGTGTTTGGGGAACAGCGGTGGAGGGGCGTCAGCTCCCCCTAGGATTTGGGCACCTGCTTCTCGTCTCGTCTCTGCCTCTAACCAGCTGGGTGACTGTGGCCAGGTCCCTTTCTCTCTCTGCTCCTCTGTCCTCCGCCGAAGTGCTCAACCTGTGACCCCACAGAGCTCAGGAGCAGGGCTCCCAGATGATGCCGATGTGCTTGTTGGAAGGGGTTAAAAGCTTGTCCAAATGTTTGCTTTTAATCTGAATGCCTTTTTTCGGGGTCTGCACTCCTAGTTCAAAGCAGGCTCCCCTTCTCCCTGCTGTCTCACCCCAACCCACTGGTCTCACTCACTGAACTTGCCCGGCTCCCTGGCCTCAGCATAGAGCAACCTTGTAAATTACGCACTGTCACTTCCCAGCCCATGGTAGGCTGATGGTGGCAAAATGAGCAAATCCAGCCCTTCTGCCTACTGGCTAGATTGTCACTGCTGGTTACCTCCATGTCACTCCCCTTCTTAAGTCCTCAGTGGCTCCCCATCACCCAAGCAGTTTTCAAGCCTCCCTTTTCGGCCTGTAGGCTTTCCTTCTATTTCCAAACTTATCAAATAAATGAAGTATTAGCAGCTCAGGCTGGGGCAGGCTTGTGGGGCAGGGATGGACCCTGCCCTCGCTGCCCTCCCCTCACCCTTGAAGCACAACACTGTTGGCAAACCATTAGCCAAATGATAGGAAAGGTTCTGAATCAGGCCCACACATCCCCCACCCCTGCAGTCCTCTAGGGCCAAGGTTCACAGGTGCAGGGAGCCTCCCTGGGGGGAACTGATGGGGGCCTGGGGAGGGTTGCACTTCTGAGCAAGGTTCCCACCTACAAATGCCTACAGATGAATCTACAAGGCTTGACTGAGCCCTCCTGCCAGGCCCTGTGTGGGGCACCGGGATACATGGGCGGAAGTGGCTGCCTTCAGAGAGCAGGGCCCTTTCAGCGGGGGTCTCAGAGGGAAAACAGATAGCAATAAGTGCACGAAAACAAAACTGAGGGATGAAATCAGGCATAAGGAGTGGAAAACACCCAGGAAGGTGGCGTTTAAACTGAGATCTGACAATGAGAGGGAACTGGCCACACCAAGGTCAGAAGGCAGAGCGTCCAGGCAAGAGGGAACAGACATGCAAGGCCCTGTGTCTCTGTATGTTCCAAATAGAGAATGCAGGAGTGGACAAAAAAGTCACACCGAGTCCCTCCTTCTCCACAAAAACACAGGTACACAGTTGTTCATAGCAGCTTCATTCATCCTAGTCCAAAACTAGGAACAACCCAAACTGGCCATTGGCAGGAGAATTTATCCAAACAAACAGTGGAATACTACTGAGCAGTGAAAAAGAACAGCTACCGATACATGCAAATCTTGGGGTGGATTCCAAAAATATTATGCTGAGCAAAGGAAGCCAGACACAAAAGAGACCATCCATATGATTCTATTTATGTGAAAAGGCAAAAATAATCTATGGTCTGGGATGGGTATAGGGAATAGAAAAGGGGCACAAGGGAACTTTCTGGGGCCGTGGGAGTGTTCTAGATCTTGCTCAGGGTCACAGAATGTACACAAATGTAAAATGTTGTGGAGTTGTACACTTTAGATTAGTGATTTTACTGAATGTAAATTATACCTCAATAAAATTCTAAAAATGCAATATTGCTTGACCTTGTTACAGTGGACGAAACTCAGACGATGAGAAGCCCAAGTGGCACTCGGAGAGATGGAAGAACGAAGTTTTATTACGCACGGGCCCAGAGGAGAGTCAAGTCTCCAATGTCAGCCCCCAGCTTTGGCTTTCATGGGCTTATATGGGAACTTACATGCCTTTTGTTCATTGGCTAGTGGGTTGTCAGGCAAGCGGCCAACTTCCTTTAAGCAAGCGGGCAGGCGGGGTTTACAAAAGCAGAAGTGCAAGTCTAGCTTATCTCTCTAAAGTAGAAAGTTTCCATGGAGGAGGAGGAGTGGAGCCGAAGCAGAAAGTTTCTGTTGAGAAAGGGGGGAAGGAGTAGGACTGCAGCAATTTTCCTCATCATTCTCCCCCTTGATGCCCTTATAATTCCCATAGGGCATCGTCTGCACTCAGCGGCCTGTGCTTTCTCAAGGCTAGGGTCTTGGGTAGTAGTTATGCAAGTCGTGGTCATTTCGATGAACCTGGTGAGTGCATTTATTACGCATGGGCTGAAGATGACCGCCATGAATAAGAAAATCAAGGGTCCGGCTAGAGGCAGGAGCCAAGAGGTCCACTGTCTGAGGTCTCAACCCCAGGATTCATTTAGGTGTTTCCTTCTCCTTTGAATTCGATCCCTAAGTTCTCTTACTTTGGTGGTGACTATCCCTGACTGGTTAACATAGTAACAGCATTCTTCTCCTAGGAAAATACATGCTTCCCCTTTTTCCGCAGTTAGCAAGTCAAGGGCTCTCCTGTTTTGTAGGGCTACTCTGGCTAGCAAGTTGATCTGATTCTGGAGAGAAACCAAAGAATCTGCCACTCGCTATATGTCTTCATTTAGTTCTCGGGAAAGCTTATAATAGAATCCAACAGAGGAGCCCAGTCCTCCTAGCCCTGTCCCTATTCCCGCGGCCACTCCTGTTCCTGTGAGGATGGAGGTGAATAAGGCCCTTTTGGTTCTTTTTTGATGGGGGCTTAATGCCAACTCCAGCTCCGTTTCATTGTAAATTGATATTTCAGGTATTAAAAACACTAGGATGCAACTTCCTGTCCAGTTGGCTTCTAAGCATCTATATGCAGTACTTCCGCATAGGTAAAACAGTCCCTGGGGGGGGGGGTGCATTGAGTCTGATTAGTTAACAAAGTCCAGTAGGAAGCACACAGTTTTAGGGATGTCCCCACTAGACTTTGACCCTGGTGTGGGGCTCCCTCTAAGACATGTTAGGTTACTCCCTGCAACGTTTAGGTGGACGTCGAGGGCTACAGGGCCAATAGGGGCAGTCCAATTACTGGTTTCTGTCGGGCTTTGATTTACGCTCCAATGAGGAGGGGCCGGGGTCCCTGTGTAGGTTCATTTTCGGAGGGACAGACAAAACCAACAGTAGTTGGTCCCGGGGCTGATATTGTGAGGACACCATAGGTGGTGTTACTCAGCCGCTTCACCTGTTGCTGAACGGGGGCTGTGAACTGAGTGACCTGATAGTCCTGTTACATTTGCTCGCTTATACTTGGGGCCCTTGGATAGCCGGACGAGGCTGGTCCGGACTTGTTTTAAGTTTTCTTTCCGGACTATATCTTGTGACCACCCCCCACCATCTGACATGCCTGAGTGTGTATAATAAATCCAAAAACTGACCTACCCTGGTGTGCCGTAAGTTCTGTAGCTACCCACAAATTTCAGTCTGGCCATACAGAGCGTTTGTCCCCTTTCTTCACAAACTGAGGCTTCAGATAATCTATAACATTCTGCCGGCATATACGTATGGTAGGTAAAGGAAGAGGAGGGTTGGTATTTTCCTGCGAGCTGTTTTAATCTATTTGCTGTTGAGAGGGGAGCGGACTTGTAGCAACTGGAGCAGGGCTAAGAACTGGTGCCAGCCCTGAGGGAGAATAGGAAAAGCAACCTAAGGCACAGAAACATCCCTCAAGACACAGGTACGTTACTGCGATTAAGGCTCTATTTACTATTGTCCAGTCTGTAGGAGCTACAGCAGCCAGTCCAATTCCGAGCAGCAGGGCAAGCAGTCTGACCGGGAACAGAAACTACCAGGAGCAGGGGTCCATTCAGCAGGTGTTAGACAAGGATGGTGTTCAGTGATTCCGGGCGACTTGAACTCTTAAGTGTGGCTGGGTACGGGTTGGGCTGTCCAGCTGTCCTGTTCTTTGTTGGGGTGTGCTTTCTTGACCCTGGAATGGTGAATCCAAGGGACAATGCCTGCAACTTTAAGAGCAGTGGGAGTTACAAGGATCACAGTATGTGGACCTGTCCAGGAAGGCTGAAGGGGTTATTTTTTCCAGTCTTTGACCTAGACTAGGTCCCCTGGCTGGTGGGGGTGCACCAGGTGTCCCAGTGGGATGAGGTTTCGGGACAAGACAGTTTTATGTATTTGGGTTAGAGTTTTTCCTAGCTGCTGGAGGATAGAATCTTGGCTAGCTTCCCCCAAGAGTTTGAGATTTCCTTTGTAGGCTGGGATAATTGGGGACGGCCATCCGAATAGGATTTCAAAGAGTGAATAGCCTGCAGGTCCGGGGGTGCACCTAACTCAGAGTAGGGTTAAGGGAAGCAAGTCTACCCAGGGAAGGCCAGTTTCTTGGCAGAATTTGGCTAGGGTGGCTTTGAGGGTCTGATTCATGCCTTCTACTTTCCCTGAACTCTGAGGTCTATAAGCAGTATGGAGTTTCCATTTGATCCCTAGCATCTTTGCCAGTTCTTGGACAATGGCTGCTATGAAGGCCGGGTCATTGTCACTCCCAATGGACAGAGGCAACCCGTGTCGGAGAATGATTTCTCTGAGTAAAGCTTTAGTTACTTCTCTTGCTTTTCCGTTGTGAGTGGGGAAAGCTTCGACCCAGCCTGAAAAGGTGCATATCATCACTAGCAGGTATTCGTACCCCCAACTTGGCTTCACTTCTGTGAAGTCTACTATGATATCTTCAAAAGGGGCTGTCGCCATGTGCTGGATGCCGGCCGGAGCTCGGGGGCCTTGCAGAGGGTTGTTTTTGGCACAAACCTGGCACTAGCTACTAATGGTGGCACAGAGGGAGGCCAGTCAGGCTATGTAGTATTATCTCCCGAGTAAGGCTTCTAGCGCGGTTTTCCCTAGGTGGGTGAGTTGGTGGTATCGCTGAATGAGGTCATGAGCGGCTCCTTTCGGGACGAAGATACGGTTATCCGGGAGCAGCCAAGTGCCTTCGGGGGTTCGGTTTCCCCCTTCTCCCTTGGCCCATTCCTGTTCTTCCCAGGTATAGTTTAGTTGATTAGTGTCTTGTCTAAGGAGAGACAGCTGAGGCGCGGATCTCGGGACTTGCGTCCTGTGGGTTCCTTCGGCCGCTTGTCAGGCTATTTTGTCAGCCAGTCTGTTTCCTTGGGTGGCCATATCAGTCCCTTTTTGGTGTCCCCAACAGTGGATGATGGCGACTTTGTCCGGTTTCCAGACTGCCTCTTAGTAGTTGTAGGATTTCTTCTTTGTTTTTTATTTCTTTTCCCCCTGCAGTTAGGATGCCTCTTTCTTTATAAATTGCTCCGTGGATGTGAACGGTAGTGAATGCATATTTAGAGTCAGTGTAAATGTTTACTGTCTGCCCAGCAGCTAATTGCAGGGCTCGGACCAGTGCCCAGAGTTCTGCCCATTGCGTGGACCCATCCTCTGGGCAGAGACGCCGCTTCCACTATTTGTTCGGCTGTGGTGACTGCATATCCAGCAAGTTTTTTCCGTTTTTGACAAGACTGCTTCCGTCCATAAATAGGGGCAGATCTGGGGAAGGGAGTGGTCTGTCTTGGAGGTCCGGGCGGCTGGCATAGACTTCTTTGGTTCCTTCAATGCAGTTATGTTCAGGGGTTCCTTCTTTGTCTGGTAAGAAGGTGGCGGGGTTTAGACTGCACACCGTTTCTATTGTTATTCTGGGTTTTCACAGAGCAAACCCTGACAATGTGCGAGTTGGGGGTTGAATATCCACTGGTGCCCATGAGAGTTCATTAGAGTGGTGACCGCGTGTGGTACCATGACACGAATGGCTTGTCCGAGGGTTAATTTGTTAGCTTCCTTGACGAGGATAACAGTTGCTGCTAGAGCTTTGAGACAGGGTGGCCATCTAGCAGCTACAGGGTCCAGTTGTTTAGAGAGGTAGGCAACGGGCCTTTGCCAGGGGCCGACTGTTTGGGTGAGGACTTCCAACGCTAACTTGTTCGTTTCATGCATGAACAGGTTAAAGTCTCGAGTTACATCTGGAAGCCCTAAAGCAGGGGCTTGTCCAAGCTGTCCTTTGAAGTTTTGAAGGGCCCCCTGTTGGGCTTCTCCCCAGACAAGGGGCTCCTTTTCTGGGCCCGTCAGAACTTCCTAGAGGGGTTTGGCCATGGCTGCAAACCCAGGGATCCAGATGCGACAGAACCCTGCAGCCTTGAGGAACTCGTGAAGTTTTCTTTTTGTGGTAGGGGTAGGGATGGTGCAGATTACCTTTTTTCATTCTGGTGCAAGCGTCCGGTGCCCTTGCGAGATGATGAACCCCAGGTACTTGACCTCCTGTTTACAGATTTGGGCTTTTCTCCAAGAAACTTTGTACCCAGTCTGTGTTAGAAGTTGCAGGAGAGCCTAGGTCTCTCTCCAGCAGTCCTCTTCCATCTCACTGGCAAGCAGGATGTCATCTACATATTGTAAGAGGGCACACCTGTGGTCCTCTCGGGGGTAGGTGGCCAGATCAGTCACCACCTACCCTAACCCAAGGAGGGTAGGGGAGTTTTTGATGCCTTGTGGGAGCCGAGTCCAGGTTAACAGTTTTTTTCCGGGTTCTGGGATCCTCCCACTCAAAGGCAAACAGAGGTTGGCTCAGGGGGGATGCCAGCCATAGACAGAAGAAGGCATCTTTTAAGTCCAGGCAAGTGAACCAGGCGGCTTTGGACGGCAGCTGTACCAGCAACGTGTATGGGTTGGGAACAACCTGGTGTAAGGTGAGAGTGGCGTTGTTGATGACTCATAAGTCTTGGACTGGTTGATATCCTGTTCCTTTGGCCTTTTTTACTGGTAGTTTCTATGGTGATTGGCACTCAATCAAGATTCCTTCCTTTTTCTGGTGGTTAATATGTTCGACCATGCCCAATTGTACTTCACGGGGAATTGGATACTGCCTCTGCTGAATCAGGACAGCTCCAGGCTTCAGGTCGATGATGATGGGTGCATGGTTCCGAGCCATTCCCGGTGGGTTTCTTTCTGCCCACACCTGGGGGAAAGTTTCAGCAGTTTTTCTGGATTCTGATTTGAGTTTTCTTTTGCATGAAGTCTCTATTCCTCGCTTCGGGGTACTGTGACGAGGAGAGTGAGGCTGGTCCCGAAGCTTAAACTTGCTGGCCCCTCAGGTTTGAAAGGTTATCTGGGCTCCTAGTTTGGTTAAGAGATCCCTACCAAGTAGGGAAACCGGACATTCAGGCAGGTACAGAAATTCATGAGTTACTTTGTGGCCACCTAGTTGACAAGTTCTTGACTGGCAGAAAGGTCCTTGGCTAGACTGGTCTCCAGTCGCTCCTATGATATTAGCAGTTTTCCCGCTAAAGGGGGCGACAGGAGTTGTGACCACAGAATATTCAGCGCCAGTGTCTACCATGAAAGTCATTGGTTGGCCCCCAACCTGTATTTTGACCGTGGGCTCATGGGGGCCAAGTTCCAGTGAGCTCGGATGCCCCTATTTGGAGTTGAGTTCCACTAGCCTGAGAAGAGGGTTCTGGGGCTCAGGTCGGTATTTCCCTTTGGGGTTGTTCCCTTCATGTGCCTGATTCTTTTGGGGGCATTCATTTTTCCAGTGTCCACTTTCTTTGCAGTAGGCACATTGGTCTCTGGCCAGGGGTGTCCTCTTGGTACTTGTCCCCCCTTTTCGAGGTGGTCTTCCTCGTTTGGTGGGGTCAGGATTTCCCAAGACCGCTGCCAGCAGGGAGGCTTGATGTTTCATTTGCTTCTTGGCCTCTCGTTCGGTGATTTTGTCCCGATTGATGAACACTTTATTGGCGACCTCAAGGAGTTGAGAGATGTTCATTCCCGCGAACCCTTCTAATTTTTGGAGCTTTCTCTTAATGTCTGATGCTGCCTGCACGACAAAGGCAGCATTCACCATCCTCTGGTTTTTTGGAGCTTCTGGGTTAAAAGGGGTGTAGATTCTGAAGGCCACACAAAGTTGTTCATAGAAATCTCCCAGAGATTCTTCAGGCTTTTGAGTGACTAAGGTCGTTTTCGACATGTTTGTGGGTTGTTTTGCTCCTTCTCGGACCCCTCAGAGGAGCACTTCCCAATATCATTGGAGTACAGCCCGTCCCTGATCGGTGTTGAAGTCCCAATTTGGTTGGGCCTCTGGTGCCGCCTCCCATGCCCAATCTTCTGGGTCCAAGACACCAGCAGGGGCCTGCTCCTGCAGCCACTTTCAAGTTTTCATCAGGATCCGTTGTCTCTCCTCCGTATTACACAAGGTCGGGAGGAGTTGGCAGCAATCATCCCAAGTGGGACGATGGGTTTGGAAGATGGACTCCATGAGATTAATAAGGGCTTGGGGTTTTTCTGAGTTGGAAGGGATATGGTGCTTCCAGTTTAAGAGGTCTGTAGTTGTGAAGGGCTGGTAATACAAAACTGGCCTTCCGGGTCAGATGGTTCCATCCTTGCTGATCTGAGCTGGACCTTGTGTTTCACGGAGGGGCATCTGTAGCGCGGGTTGTGCTGACTGGAGCCTCCTTGCCAAAGGGGTCCTGGGGCTTTCTTCAGAGGGAGCTGATGGCCCCAGGGGGACTGAAGGTGGGGGTGTTTCTGGGAGATCTGCTTGTGCTCCTGGGCTAAGAGGGGAGGTTAGAGCAGCCAGAGCATATGGTGGCGGTGGGTCTTCTTCCGAGGATCCTTGATGAATGACTGGTTTCTGGGGCCCTGTTGCTTGTGCTTCTAAGACCCTACTCTGGCCCTTTTTCCCAACACAGAATCGAACCCAAGGGGGCAGAGTTCGGGCTATTTCTAACCAAGAGTCGATGTAGGGAAACTGATCTGGATGGCCGGGAGTTCCCATGACAACAAGTCACACTGCGCAGACCTTGGCTACATCTAGGGTCCCTTCCGAGGGCCAGTCAACATTAGAAGTGGGCCACTCTAATTCACATAAGGTTCAGAGGGTGCCAGGGTTTATCTGGATGCCATAATCTCTGGAAAAGCCTTTCTTAAAATTCTTAAGCATGCAGTCTAAGACAGTAGGTTTTGACTGTGATAGCCCATACCCTGAGTCAGTGGCATAAGACAGACAAAGGAAGGGGTTGCCTCTTTCAAGGCCATTCAGGTGCCCACCTGTCCGCGTCTCTCGTGAGAACTTAAGTTCGTCTTAGCTAAGGCGCCCAGGTAGGGTTCGGGTTGGCGGTTATGCTGTAGGACGTAGCCGTGGCAATTCAGATTAGGGCCCACTCAGACTCCATAGCACAGACCGTGGAGTCACAGACTGGAATAACAGAGGCAAGCCTCCGTCATCCTCACTCACACACACAATCACTCAGAAGTTACACAGTCCCTCCCACAGGGATTGCCCTATTCTGGAATTTCAGTACTTGAGATTTCGGGAGGTGATCAGTCTCCCCTTCCATCCAGGGACGGGCCTGACTCAGGATTCGGCACCTGGGGTCTTACCTTTCCTAAGTCTTCAGGTACCGTTCAGTCCGCCTCTCCACTGAGTCAGGCCGGGGTGTGAGGACGTGACCCGCGGGGACCGCCTCAGAAGGAGGTCCCGTCAAGAGGACGGGTGGCGCCTACCTCATTCGCTTGGAGATCGCCGCTGGTCGCACCCGCCAGTCCCAAGCCAGAAGCACAACAGGCCTGTGCGGTTGGGTTTCCCGGTCAGGGAACCAAATGTTACAGCGGATGAAACTCAGACAATGAGAAGCCCAAGCGGCACTCGGAGAGATGGAAGAACAAAGTTTTATTACGCACGGGCCCAGAGGAGAGTCAAGTCTCCAAAGTCTGAGCCCCCAGCTTTGGCTTGTGCGGGCTTGTATAGGGACTTTTGTGCCTTTTGTTCATTGACTAGTGGGTTGCCGGGCAAGTGGGCAAATTCCTTTAAGCAAGCGGGCAGGTGGGGTTTACAAAAGCAGAAGCAGGAGTTTAGCTTATCTTTCTAAAGCAGAAAGTTTCTGTTGAGAAAAGGGGGGAGGAGTAGGACTGCAGCAATTTTCCTCATCAACCTGAGAATAAACAGAAAGAAAGAGTCCCGTTTCACCTCACACAACTTCATCCAAACTAGTAATCTCCCAGAAAGCTTCAGTCTGCGGTCAGAACCCTCGAGATCCAGAACAGAAAACAACTGTTCCCTTACCCCTCCTGGAAAATCACGAAATCCATCTCCCATCATCTACACAAGGATCTGGCCGGGCCGGCCGCCTTTCTCCCCCCATGGCCTCCCAAGTCTGCCTGGAAAGGCGGGCTCTTGCCTGCAGCTGGGCTGTAACCTGAGCCTCCGGTTAAGCTTATTTCTCCCTGGGCAGGACCCCCTCGGTTTCTGGAATGCAGCCTGGGGTGTGGGGGTGGGGCCAAGAAGGGGGTAACAAAGGGTGAAATTGCTTTGAAATTCTGCTTCCTGCCCCCCACCCCGGAGAGCTGAATAAACATGCCCTCCCCACCAACGCCCACGCCGCCCACCCGGGCCTTTGTCGAGTGGAGAGGGGCCTGCCCAAAGCTGCCATTGAATAGCTTCTGCCTGGGCAGTCCCAAAAGGGTTGGGGAGCACGGTTTCCACCCTACCCCCCTGGGCTGGGCCGGAGCAGCAGGAGGCACGGTGCCCCTCTCCCTTAGCCTTCTCTCACAGTCCCGACCTGGGTGGGGACCCCAGTGTTGCCCTCCCCCCGCAGTCAGGATCAAGATTCAGCCCCCTAGACTGGGAATCCAGCCAGTAAAGCTCCAGGAGCTTCTCTCAGTGGTGGAGGCTGCCCCAAAGAGGTCAGTATAGAGGCCACGGGGTGTCAATGCTAACTCTCCCCTTGCCCGCCCTGAGGACTGCCTGTATCAATCCAGCAGCGGGATTGTGGTTTTCAAACTTGGAGACGCTGGGACAAGGGACTATGAACTACCCAGAGCGGGGGCTTGGGGTTTCGGTAAGAGCCACCTTTATCCAGAGCTTTCCAACAGGGACCTGAAGTGGGTGCGGATGAGGATACTGAGGCTGTGGGCTGGCCCCAAGGCTACTCAATCTCAGAGCCAGAAAAATTAGGGAGGGGAGGGGCACTAGTGATATTCCAGCCTCCAGACTTCTCCAGAGGGTGTGGGGCGGGGAGAGGCAGGGCTCCTGTTAGAGACCTCACCAGGAGGGAGCAGACCACCCAGCAGGCTTGAGCGTGCAGAACCAGCCTCCTGCTCCTGCGTTTCCTCCTTCCTATGAGCACACACAGTGACACACACACCCCCAAAATACACAGTGACACAGCAGCGCTCACAGTCTCAAACACAATGATGCACACTCAAGGATACACACCCAGAGACACACAAAGAGATATACACATATGAAGCACAGACACTTACACAAGCACCTGCTCCCCCATCCCCGAGAGCTCCCAGGCCCTTCCCAACAATCGAATCCCCCACGCTGTGTTCTGAAATGTCCCAACTGGAAGGTTGGCGCCCACATTCCCAGGGTCACCCTACACCCCGCCAGGTAAGACTTGCTCTCCCCAAGTCTTCTGGTGCTCCGACTGGTTTTTATCCCCTTTCTTTCCTCTGCTCACCCTGAGAACATCTGCCTCCAAGCCCCTCCTTGCCCTCCCATGGCCCCTCTCCTTCCCTCTGGACTCTGTCCTCTCTCCCTTCCTCCTCCAGACTGCTCTTCAAGCCACTCAGTCCCTTCCGCATTATTCATTCCACAGACAGTGCCTGAGAGTCAGGCGGGGGGGGGGGGGGGGGGGGGGGGGGGGATAGGGGTCATCAGGGGGCCGAGGCCCATTGAGGAAATCCCCCAATTTGTCTCTCAGTGAGAGGAAAGCAAGGATAGAAGTAGACACAATGACACTGTCCCTAAGGAGGCAGGGAATGTTACAGAAGTTGAGCTGGAGCGCGGGGTAGGGGCTAAGAGATTGACAAGGCCCCCCACATCACACCAAGCCAGTGGGATGTGGTCCAGGCACAGGAGAACTTCGGGTCTCCTTTGGGACCTCACCTTCTCCAAGCACCTTTGCTGACTTCCACCAACACCGGCCTGTGGGCCTCCTCTCAGCTCCCTCAGACCCCATCCTGTGCTGCCCCTGCTAGGGCACTGACCACATTGGACTGTCCTTGTCTCTGTTGCTCTGTCCGCTACCAGCTGGATCTCCAGGGCCCTGCTCATTGATAGGCACAGAGCAAGAAGGAAATGAGTGAATGAATGAATGAATGAATGAAGAGCTTTTCCACCAACTGCTCATTGACACGTGTCCCTGCCCCTGCCCACCCTCCAGAGGGGAATTTGCTCACCTTATCCCCTCCGCAGCCAGGTGCTGCTCATTAACTCAATGCCTGGACTTGCATGGTTAATGAATAATTAAGCTGAACAGGGTCTGACCTCAGGTTGACTCTGAGTACCCCCTCACATACACACACACACACAAAGTCCTCCCCAGTTGGATGTGTGACCACTTCAAAGTGATTCTTCTCTTCCTCCTCCCCATTGGTGGGTTCTAGGTCCTGGGAAGTGTGAGACAAAGGGAAGTCCTGGCCCCAGCCCCAGAGAGCCCCAGTCCTGGAGTACCCCAGCCCTGAGGGGCTCCAGCCCTGAAGTATCCCAGTCCTAGACAGCCCCAGCCCACCTAAGACTTCCCTAGAGGCAGCCCCTTCGGGACACTGGGAGTGGAGCATTCTTTGCCAAAGCCCAGAAGAGCAGAACTGAGAGCCAGCACGTGGGCCTCAAGCTAGGCTTGCTACTAATGCACTGAATGACCCTGGGCCAGTCCTCCCCTTTCTGGGCCTCAGTTTCCCCATCATTCAAACAAGGAGGATGGGTTCAGCGTGAATGAGATTCCTTCCAACTCACACCCCCTGATGCTGTGGAACAGATGAGCATTGTCACAGTCACAGCCAGATGGGCCCTTGGAGAATACTGTGTTTGCAGTGTAAGAAACAGGGCCTCAGATCAGAGCAGGTGACTGGCCTGAAATCACAAAGCAAGTTGGGGCAGGGCTGGGAGGGGCGTCCAGGTCTCCTGATTTACAGTCCTGGTCTCCCTCCCCTTCAAACCAGACTTCGCTGGTGGGCCTTGTCCCTCATTCATTCATTCACCCATTCATTCAGCAGAGACACTGGTCAGGGCTCAGTAAGAGGGTCCAGGATGAACAAGGCACAGCCTCTCACCCTGAGGGAGGCCCGATCTAGGCGGTTTGTGCTAAGGGGTAGATAGACACAGGGCAAGGGCTCCTTCTCCTACCTAAAAGGTGATGCTGAGGCCTGGAGGACAAAGGGTCCTTTATCCAGAGGAGAGGGAAAGCAGGAGCTCCTGGCAGGGGTGACAGCATGAGCAAAGGCCAGGCAGAGGGAGAACGACCCACTGGGCAAATCACAAGTAGTTCATGGCCAGCCATGGTTAGGAGTTTGAAATACAGCCTAAAGACAATGAGGAGCAGAAGGTTTTAAGCTGGGGAAGGCATGGTCAGATGTGCAATCTGGAAAGCTCACTCGGGCAGCTGCTGCATAGAAATGATTTGAAGGGAGCAGAGACATAGCCCTGAAAGTCTGTGGTGTAGCCCAGGAAGGGGCAGTGGGTCTGGCTCTGTGGCAGGGCATGGGAAAGAAGTTGAGAGACACTGAGAGTTTTGAGGAAATGGAATCATGAAAACCTGGTGACTGATTCTGCTTCTGGTCAAGATAAAGTAACTGAGACCAAATTTACTCTCACACCTGAAACAGTCAAAACATTCAGAAACAAAACAAAACAAAACAGAACACATGAAACAATGGTTTTCCAGAGGCCAGGGAAAGTAACACTTGAAAGAATTAGAGGGACCCGTGCCTGGTCCTCACACAGGGAATACTGCCCATTCCCACCTGCCAAACAGGAAAAGCTGACAATTCATGAGACTTTGGATAAAGGACTCAGAAAGGTCTTGCCTCAGAGGTGGGGAATAATTAGCCCTAGACTGAACACTGCTCCAGACCCACCTAACAATTCATAAAAGGAAGACCCTAAAGGATCAGTCTTCAAGTAACATAACTGCTTCCCAGAACAAAACTCAAGAAGATTTATAGCAATACATAAATATCCAACAAAATTCACAATGTCTGGCATCCAATAAAAAATACCAGGCATGCAAAGAAGCTAGAAAACATAACCCACAAAGAAGAGAATAATCAATCAATTGAAACTGACCCTGAACTGACACAGATGTTAGAATTACCAGAGAAGGACACTAAGACAGTTACCTTATGTTCAAAAAGTTAAGTAAAGACATGGAAGAGATCCAAGTTGAACTTCTGGAGGTGAAAATGACAGTGTCTGAAATGAAAAATACACTGAATGGGATTAACAGCAGATTAGGCAAAAGAAAAGACTAGTAAAGGCATAGTGACAAAAACTATCCAAAATGAAACAGGGAGAAAAAAAAAAAATCCAACAACAACAAAAATCAACAACTGAAAAGAACACTAGTGAGCCGTAGGAAAACTTCAAGCAGCCTAATATACAGGTAATTGGAGGCCCTAAAGAAAGAGGGGACAAAAAAAATATTGAAAGAAATAATGACCAAGAATTTCCAAAACTTAATGAATCTATATCCAAGATGCTCAGCAAACCCAAAGCACAAAATGTGGTGACTGATTGGATGGGGAGGTCTAGGAAGAAGGAAGGGGCAGGTGTGATGCCCAGCTTCTGGCCCAGGAGACCAGGTGGCTGGGGTACCATTTTCCAGAGGGAAGCCTATCAGAGGGGCAGGAGTGGGATGGGATCAAGATAGAGAGGACCTGCTGAGTGCATGGGCTGTGGGACATTGGGAGGAGGTGTCCAAGGGCAGCTGGTGAGATGGGTCTGGCATTCAGAAGGTCTGGAGGTCAAGTCTGGAAGGCCATGGGCATAGTGGATACTATTTGGGAGATCTGGGGCCAGGGGCAGGTCCCAGGACACACCATCAGGTAATCAAGAGGCAGAACCAGAAGAGCTACCTGGGAAACCTGAAGAGGGACATGCAGGGAAACCAGAGGAGTGGGATGTCTAGGGTGGGGTGACAGTGAAGAAAAGACTGGTCTAAAGTGACATTGCCACTGTTTCCAAGTCAAAGTCAAGGGAGGCCAGTTTGGGTTACTCCCAAGGGCCAGGGCTGGCCTAGGGTAGGACTTGGCAGGGCACTATATAGAGAGTGGTGGACATGAAGAGTCCTGGGATGTGACTGGACCTATGGAGCAGAAGGGTCTGGAAGAGAGTAACAAGCTTATTGTACTTCTCAGGGACAGGGGCTGGATGGGTGGGAGGTGGGGAGGAGGCAGAAGGTCTGGACCCCAGACTTCAGTGGTGGGGCTCTCCAAGCAGAGACGAGGTCAGGGTGGGGCATGGTGCATAGGGCAAGGCAGAGGTCCTTGGGCATCAGGGGCTGGAGGAAGGCATCGTGGGATACTGGCCAGGTGGTCCTAGTGGAGACAGGCACTCCGAGCGGGGAGAGCAGGACTCTGGTTGGCCCCAAAGCCTTCAGAAGAGGAGACGTTGTGATAGAAGGTGAGTAGGTGACCCCAAAAGAAGGGGTGGCAGAAACCACAAAGGAGCTGTGGTGGATGCAAGGACATCACAGGTTTAGGGTATGGATTATTGTGAAAGAAAGCAAGAGAGAGAGAGCAGGTTTTCTGCACCCTGGGCTCCATCACTATCACCCAGGTGGGAAGTTTGAGGAAAGATGGACTTGTGCATCTTGCCTTCTCAGGCAGCTCAAGCTGTCTAGGACAAAAGCCCTGGATTTGTCCCAGCCTGGGCCTTGAAGCCTGGGCTATGGGATAGAGAGAAGTTGAGGGGAGCCTGGCTACTGAAGCTGGATGCTCAGAGCAGAGGCACAAGCAACCTACTGGGGCAGATGGGTTGGGGGCAGATGGCAGGTCTCTATAAGCTCAGAGGCTCCTTTGGCAAGGAGCTCCAGAGGGAGGCTTTAGCTGCTCATCAAGACCACCTGCTGTCTCCTGCCCCCGCCAGCCCCCAAACCCCAGCTGGGTACAGGAAAGGCAGGGATGCAAGGGGCAGCTGGGCGATGCTGGTTAACTTCTGCCTCCCGCCCTCTACCACGCAGCCAGCAGCCAAGCTCCTCCCCATTCTCCCGGTCCTCTAGCACTCTGCTGAAACATGGGAAAACACCCTCCTCCCCACGGCAGTCTGCTGTGCTCCCTGATGAGTGTAGGATTACACACACTCAGGGCACTCGTGTGTATTCTCAGAAGGTACATGGAGGCAAATGTAGACACAGTAAATATCCACAGAAATGTGCACATGGGAGTAGCTACTGACATGCATGTGTGTAGAGGAATTACGTGTGTGTGTGCAAATAAGAGGGGATGAAACCATGAAGGTGGGGTAATTGCAACATGTGCATCTGTATACACATGTGTACCAGGAGGTGTGAAGATTATGCACCCATAAATGAAAAAGTGTATCAGATGTACAGGCACACATGGCCATTTCACACACATTCATGCAACTCGTTACAGCCACAGAGAAGCACATCCCAGCTGCATGTAAACATTTAGAGATGTTACAGAGGGGGCATCGACACACAAAAATAAATGCACTGAAAACCATGCAGGAACACAAATATGCACAGATACGTATAAGATGCACATAAAACATGCACAAAGATGCACGTGTCGAGTCGCTGAATTTCTCCGGGTCTCAGTCTTCTCATCTAGCCAGTGGGAAGACCAGCCGCAGCCTAACCAGCTGGTTGTGATACTTAAGTGCATCACACCGACGGTCCTCCACTCTCGGTGGCCCCTTGAGCATTTGATGGTCCCAGGAATCCCAGGACCAGGACGGGCAAGGTGGCCTCTTCAGCTTCCAGTGTGGACAGATGTGGTCACGTGCCCTGGCCGGGCCTGTGAGGAGGACTTGGTTCTCCTCCAGCCTCAGTCTTGTTTTCTGCCCTGTGGGGATGACCACTCCTACCTCACAGACTCAGAGGAGAGAGCAAGCGTGGATGAGTATGGGTGTAACTTTTTATTGAAGGATAAAACACATTCAGAGAAGTACATCTTAAGTGTACTTCAGGTGTATGAATTTTTACAAATTGAACCCACTTGTACAGCCAGCATCCAAATGAAGAAGTAGAGCATAACCTGTTCCCCAGAAGCTGGGTGAGCTGGCTCACAGTAGATAAAGCAGCCGCAGCCCGCCCCGACCAGCTTAGCCCCCGGAGCTTTCTGTTTACCCTTGCTGCCAGCCAGGGGACGCTCTGTCTCCTGTGCTCTGGGCCCCTCCCACTACGCCACTCCACCCTCAGCTCCCCACATTAGCCAGGGAGCCTGGAGCTCAGAGGGGGAGGAGGCAGGGGACAGCTCCCAGCCCTCTGGCCCTGCCTCTTCTCAGCATCAGGCCAGGGCTCCTGCTACCTCCCCTGCCATGGAACTTATCTGGATCCCAAGGACCACCTCTGGAGACCCAGGCAGTGAGCTGGGAATGCTGTAGGGAGGTGGAGAACAAGGCCCCCAGTTTCTGCACTGGCCTGCCCCTTTGAGTCTTTGTGGAATACGGCGCAAGGCCCCAAGGTTTGTAAGGGCAGACTTGAATCCAGGGCTGTCCCACTCCAAAGTCCACATTTCCTACAGCAGTAGAGGCCATTATCTCCATCTTACAGATGAAGAAACTGAGGCTAGGAGAGGCCAAGAACAGAGCCAGGACTCCACACACCAATGAGGTGAGTGGGGTGAACGGGAGGACACAGGCTTGAGGCTGACTCTCCTGCTCAAACCCCTTTGTGGTCTCCCTGCCCTCAGGAGGGCCTCCTCCTTCACAACCCCCAAGGCCACTGGGGCCTGGCCCTGCCAACCTTGCCCGCATCTCCTGCCACGCTCAAGCCTTCCCCGCCCTCCAGCACACTGGCCTTTTTCAGCCTCTCTAACGTTCCAGTTCCTTTGGACTCCGGCTTTGGCTCATGCCTGTGCTCCCTCCTCCTCCACACTGAGTTTCAGTTGCAATCTCATCTGCTCTGGGAAGGCTTCCCTGGTTGTCCACTCCCCACCCTCAACATGCCGTCTCAGTCCCCTGACCTGGCTGCAGGGATAGGGAGGTAATGATTTGTTTAATACCCATCTTGCTCTAAGAGAGCAGGGCAGGGGCTGTTTTGTCCTCAGCTGTCATCCCTGTGTACAGCACAGTTCCTGGCACATAGTAGGTGCCCAGTGAATAGGTGCTAGAGAGATGAATGAGGCTGTGGCTGGCAGATCCGCTGGGGAGGTGGGCAGCAAGGAGATGAGTGAGCTAAAGGGGACTTGGGGACATCTGATCCTCTCCTTGTAGGAGACTTGGGGAAGGACAGGGACTTGCCCAAGGACACATCCTGGTGAGTGGAGGGTCAGGATTAGAACCCAGGTCCCCTGCCCTCCGGTCTGGAGCTCCCCTGCCAGTGGGTGCTGGGAAGAGAGGGGTGGCAGGCTGTTTCCTCTTCCCCTCTCTCCCGGGAGGCTGGGAAGCTGAGCTGCTCTGAGCCAGCAGTTCAGTGACTACAGGAGAAAATCACAGCTCAACCTCACAGGGGCCGGCTGCGGCCCCGACATGACCCCCTTCCTCCCTCCACCCTCCAGTTCAGGCTCTGCGCTCTGTCAGCACCACCCCCGCTGAGCAGCAGGGCTGCCCCCAGACCATCCTCAGGCCCCTCCTCTCCCCAGCAGGGCTGCAGGTGCCTAGCCTTCGGCTCCAGCTGTCCCCGCCCCCGGCGCAGCTCCCCCTCGCTGGGAGTCAGGGGACTACTCGCTCGCTGTGCCGTTGTGACGCGTCGGCTCGCCTCGATGAGCGTAGTTTCCTCATCCGTAAAATGGGATGTTATGACACATCTCTAGGAGTCGCTATTAAGGACTAGTGGCATAAACTCAAAATGAAGCCCCAATGAGCTTCCCGGACTCGGAAGTGGCAGCGGCAAGTGCCAAGTGCCAGGCACTTCTCGTGAATTCTCTCATGCTACCCTCTCAACAAGCAAGACGTCGGAACCCTAAGTAGCCCTGGTTTATAGGTGAGGAAACTGAGGCTCAGAGAGGTCACGCAACTTTCCCAGGGTGCCGGGCTCCAAACCAGGTGTACCCAGGGTCCACAGCTGCCTCCCACCCACTGCCCCCTCCCTCGCCCCCGCTGCCTGGCGCTGGTC
>JAQZBX010019323.1:23937-33952 GCA_029593785.1 Cabassous unicinctus
AGAGGAAGAGAGGGGGGAGGGGGAGGGGGAGGGAGAAGGGGAGGAGAGGGGAGAGGGGGGAGGGGGAAGGGGACGCCTCCCCCCTTCCTCTCTCACCCCCGCCCTGCGGGGCCCGGCCCGGGTTGCAGCCGTCAGCGCCGAGCGCGGCCCCGCGGCCCCGCCGAGGGATCGATAACTAATTTCACCGCAGCAGCAGCCCCAGTTTTTTTCCCGATAATTGTACGCCGGCAGCTGCGAGCGAGGCCCCCAGCCCGGCGCGCAGCTCCCGCCCGCACCGGATCAATTGACACCGCCACCGGGCGGCAGGAAAACTCATTTTTCTCTCTCCCTCCCCGGCTCCCGGTGGGCGCAGGCCAAGCTCCGCCTCGGGCGGGGGGCTGGGGAGGGGGCGGGGTCCGGGGGAGGGTGGGGTAGGAGGACAGAGTCCCTGAAGTGGGTGAGGGCGCGGGTTCTGGCCGGTTCTAGGCTGGCTCGGGTGTGGGAAGGAGGCTTCCAGGGAATCGAGGAAGCCCGGATGCCTCAGTTTCTCCATTCCACGAGTGGAGGCGTGGCCGAAGGCCTCGGGGACCTGTGCGGGGGACAGGACTGATCCCGCCCGTCTCACCCCACCCCCGCGGCTTTTCCGGACGCAGCCAGCCACGTGGCGGCCACCTCTGGGTGGTGGGAGGAAGGGCTAAGAGCGCAGGCGCCGCCGCTGGGGCGCGTGGGCTGGAATCCGGGCGCCACCACTCATCCTCGTGCCCTTGGACTGGTCCTTTGCCTTGGGTTCCTCCGTTCTGGGCTTCAGTTTCCCCGTCTTCCCAAAGGGAACTGGCATACTCCTGGGCACACAGGGCTGTTGATCAGAGACAGTGAGCTGGTGCAGGAGTAAGTATGCAGTGAATGGGGGCTGTCTAGAGCATGGAGGATGCTCTTCATTCATCAGTTCTCACTGAGCACCTACTGTGTGCCAGGCATTGTCCCGGGCTTCAGGGACAGAACAGTGACCGCCGCAGACAGAAATCCCTACCCTCATGGAACTGACCTAATGGGGGGAGGAGTGGACAATAAATATATACATAGGTAAAGTAAATTTTCAGTTAGAAGATGGAAAGTGCCATAGAGAAAAATAAAGCAGGGTAAAAGCATAGGGTGTGGGGAGAAAGGGAGTGCTGAGACAGAGCAACACCCAACCGGTGAGAGAAGCCCTGCCCAAGACCCTCCTTGCAAAGCTCCTGCTCCAACCTGCTGGCTGCTCAAGGTCGTGGAAACCTGCAGACTTGGCATTCTTTGAGGAGGGTGGGCAGGAGGAGGGAGAAGTCAAGATGTTAGGAACTGAGAGTCCAGAGAGAGAGGCAGTGGTGGAGGCGAGAGGGGGTCCAGAGAGAATGGGGGCACTGACAGAGAGGGAGGAAGACAGAGCTTGGACCACAAGGTATCCTGGGGTCTCAGGATCAGAAGGGACTCAGCTGGGGGCACTGAGGCTCAGCGAGGGTGAGAGGAAGGGAGGAGAGGAGTGAGGAAGGGGCCAGAGGAGTCAGGGGAGCCCTGCTGTGCCTCTCAGGGGCCAGCTGAAGCTGCCTGGGAGCCACGGCAATGCTGGTTGCCTCGTGACATGGCTGGTGGGGGTTCAAGGAGCCCAATCTGCCGTAGCCCCTCCCCCTCTACCCACTAGTTAACAAAACTCTGGGTCCTAAGGCTTTCCCCATGCTGGTGAGTGAGGCGTGGCAGAGGTAGAGGCCCAAGGGGAGCATTCCAGGGCCAGGCCAGCTTGCCCCTGCCTCAGTTTCCTCATCTTAGAGATGGAGCTGGTGGTGAGGTTCTGAGGTTTTGTCTATCTTTCTTCCCTACAAATTCCTGGCACACCCAGCCCCATCACCAGGTTGAGAGCAGTGACTTGGCAGGAACTGAAAGAGACTGTTAGCTATGAAATCAGGTTAGCTGAGGAGGGGAGGACTGGACGGAGGGGCTTGGATTTGGAACAGGACAGAGTGAGGCCTCAGCCACCTGTTTGTCTATCTGTCCATCCAGCCACTCACCCACCCAGACATTCATTCAGGCATTCAGCAAATTTTTTGTAAGCACCTAAATGTATGAGGCCCAATAGAAGGGAGTAGGCATAAGGCTCCCCGCCTCCCCCATCTCCCTCTCCCCGTGACCTCCACACCTCCACCTCCATTTCCTCTCAGGGTGTGGTAGAAGAGCACTGGGTTGGGAGTCAGAGGACTGGACTCCACCAGGCTGGGTGAAGTAGGCAGGCCCAGCCCCTCTCTGCCTTGGCTGACGTGTGTCCTGCCTGAGAGAGGATGGTGCTGGATTGACAACATGTGCCGCGGGCCTCACCCTGGGATCTCATTCAATCCGTTGATGCCCCTTTGAGGAGAGATGAAATGGAGGCCCAGGACTTACCCGTGGTCTCACAGCCAGGAGAAGGGAAGTCTGGGCCACCTTCAGCTCTGTCTTTCCCCAGAGCCCTCCTCACCTGTCCCAGCCTGAGAGGGAGGATTGGCTGCCAGGAAGGACTTCAGAATCCTGGGCAGAAACCAGCCATGGGGTAAGGACTGGTGGAGCCCAGAATGCCCTGGTCCTGCCTCTCAGGTGGTGGCTCTCAGAAAGGCCCCTGTTGTCAGACTAGCCCAAAGGTGGCTGCCGCCCCGGGGAGGCCCAGGCAGGAAACAAGCTCTCCTTTCACAGACACCGACTCCGTCAGCTACGAGAGGCAGGCAGGACAGCCTCATGGCTCTTAGCACAGGTTTTTGTAAGGCCTGAATGCCAAGCCCAGCTGTTACCCACTAGCGCTGTGCCATTGGGCAAGCGGCCTCCCTTGCCTGAGCGTCAGCTTCCCCATCTGTAAAATGGGCCTAATGGCAGTGCAGTGAGAGCCCTCCTGCTCCACTGATCTTCTGGACTGAGCCTGAGGCACTCCTCTTCTAGGAGCTGCCCAGAGCAGACTGAGCCCTCCTGGGCCACAGGCTGTGCCCCAAGATACCCCAGGCCCCTCTGCTATAGGTCTCAACCTCACTGGGCCACAGGATGGCAGTAACTCACCAAGAAAATGAAAAGAAGCAGAAAGCCCTTAGGGCAGAGCCAGGCATCCAGCCAGCACTCAATACATGGTGCTGTGGGTGACTGAGTTCCCACTCAGTGGCAGGGGAGCTGGCTCTCACGGGAAGGTCGGGGGATGAGGGAGGGGCCTGTGCAGCCTGAGCTCCTGGGGCTTCCTGGGGGTGGGGGGGCCTTGGATGGGTCAGGGGCGGGGGTGGTGGAGGGCTTTCTAAGGGAGTGTCTCTGGCGTGCTGGCTGCCGCGCTGAGCCCGCTTCGTATCTGCTCATTGAACTCTTAGAGGAGGTGGGGTGGCCCTTATGCACCCCTCTATCTTCCAGGCCCTGCCTTGCATTCCAGCCACAGGTGCAGCAACAGTTCTGGCCAGGCTTGCCCAACATCGCACAGGTGCAGCCTGTCTGAACCTCACGGTACCACATCCAAGGGCTTCCGGGGGACAGAGGCTCCCGCCTGGGCCTCCGACCAAGGCCGGCATCCTATGGCAGGGGAGGAGTACAGTGTGTTCATGAGCCCGGAGCAGGGGCCCTGGTGGAATGGTGGAGCACGCAGCTTGGTGCAGCACCTGTGGGGTGCAGCTCGTCTTGTGCGTGAAAGCAACAGCCATTCAATGGTGCTGTGTCCCCGGGAACTGGGCCACATGGTCCAGGAACAAGGAGTGGGAAAGGGTGCTCCCCAACCCCAAGTCACTCCCAGCGACCCACCTGTGGAATTTTTACTTCTTGTCCCTGCAACTTCAGGTTCTGTCAGATGGGAAGTCCTGGTTACTTGGGGCAGGGGGGGGTGGGGTGGGAGGAGAGGTGAGAGGGAGAAGGGCTCCACGGGGCATGGTATGGGTCCCACTGAACTTGAAACTGTGACTGCCATCCAGCCCCTTTGGGCTCCTCATGCCAGGGACTAGAAGGCAAAGAAAGGAGTGACCGTGCAGGTACTAGTAATGGACTCTGGTCACCTTGAGGAGCTGGGGGCAGGGATGGGTGTGTCTGCAACCCAGGCCTTTCCTTTCCTTGGGGCACCTCTTGGTTCTTCTGTGTCCAGTGATAATGGTGAACAGGCAAGTCCAGGAGCTCCAGCCTGACAAGGGCAAGACAAATACAGCCTCCGACCAGGCAAAGAATCCAGACCAACTAAGGGACTGGTCCAGGGTGAGGAGAATCTAGAATGAGTATTGGAGGAGGGAGGTGATGAATATAAATGACAGCCTTGAGGCTAGCTACAGCTGCAGGGGATAGAGCTTGTTTCTGGAACCCTCTGGTGTAGTCTTTGCAGGGCTTGCAGGTAGCCAGCACCTTGATGGGAACTCTAAGGGATAGGACTCAATGGAGAACAGGGACAGATCTGAGTGCTGCAAGGGGTGGACTGTGTTGGACACCTCTTGTGCGCTACTTCACACCCTGTTGGCTTTGCCTCTTAACACAGGCCCAGCCGCAGGAACGTCCTCCCAGGCTTTGACCAGTTTCATGCAACTGTAGCCTCAGGCCTGCGCACTGGTGTCTTGCTTCCTGACGCAGTGTGGGAGGCCCGCAGGAGCCCGCTCAGCAGTCAGGCATGTCTAACTGCAAGTGCAGAGGAGGGGACACCCTACAGGCCACGCCTCATCCAAGGGAGATGGGAGCCAGGGGATCAAAGCTCCCTCCTTTCTTCCCCCAGGCGGAAAGTACTGATTGGGCACCCCGACTTCCACGATGGGGTCTCAGTGATGCAGGCATGTATTGGCTCTCCCCTCTCCTGTTCCTGTCTCCCCCTCCCTGGCCCTTACTCTTGCCTCTGAGACTATGCTCCCAAACTATCTTTATTTTAGGCCTGCTTTCAGGGGAATGCAGTCTAAAACAGGTAAGTTGTTATCATCCCATTTCACAACCAAAGAAACTGAGGCTTAGTGAGGCAAAGGATTTGCCCAGGATCACACAGCTAAGTGGCAGAGCCCAGATTCAAACCGGAGGTTTAGAGTGGCCGAGCACAAGCTCTTGACACAAGGTGTGCTAGGGGGCCCAGTGTACCTGCAGACCCCCCCAGTCTCCCCTCCGGGATTTTGGAAGCCCCTCCCTCCATGCCGGCCCCACCCCTCCTTCACTCCATCCACTCTGCTGTCGGCTCGTGGGAGGCCCCCTCCTGCTCCCTTGCCTCTGTGCCTCTGGCTTCACCGTTGCTGCAGCGCTGAGCTTTTCCAGCTCATTCCCTTCCCTCCCCGCCTCTGAGAGCTCCTCCTGTTACCGCTCCACACTCGCACACACGCAAGTGCACACACACGCACACACACACACTCATCCACTCTCCCCTTCTTGGCAGCCACACGAGGCTCTCTCACCTTCCTTAATGCCTGCTGCACACCAGCTGCGGAGCGGCTCCTCTTGGGGCTCCCCTGGACACCACGCTCTCAACCCTTCCATCGGGTGCTGACGCTGAGGCCATCGCCCCCCTGCCCCAGCAGCGCCCTGGGCTGAGCTCTGTGCTGGGAACTGTGCCCAGATTGTCTCCCTGACTCCCACCCCATGCCTTGGGGACCAGGATCAGTATCGTCCCCCTTTTCTATTTGAGGATCCAAGGCCCAGAGACAGGAGGCGTTCTGCCTGAGAAGGCCCAGCAAGTGAGAGGTGGGGCCGGGGGTCACCCAGGTCTAGCGGTGCCAGGGCTGTAGGCAGGCTGCCTACTCAGGAGGGACCAGACTCAGAGAAGGGGATTTCCTCCCAAACATTGTGACTCTAGCAAGCCCTTCCGGGAGAACAGGCCTTAAGGCAGCCAGGGGCCAGTGAGGGGGCATGTGCAGCCATAAGACACCCTTCCCCCACGGCCCTGAGCCCCACCGTGCCGCTGCTCCATTCCCGTGGAACCAGCGCGGCCCTCCACCCACCTCCTGACTCCTTGGGCCTCAGGGAGCTCTGCAGAGGCCCCTCAAGGACTCCCACTCCGTGGAGAAGGGATGCTGGTCATAGCTAACCTTTACTGAGCACCTACTGTGGAGCAGGCTCCTTGCAGGGTAGCAGCAATGACGGGAAGTCAAACCAGAGCTGGCCCTGACCTCTCCCGAGAACCATTGGTCTAGGAAACACATGGAATTATCCCACAAGCAAATGTACATGTCTGACCATGACAGACACCGAGAAGAAAAGATATGGGGCTAAGGCAGTCAGGAATGGGGTGATTTGACCCAGTCTTGGGGAGGGGGGTGCTGGGAAAGGCTGCTCAGAGGGTGTGGCCCTCAGCTGAGATCTGGAGAATGAGTGGAAGTTGCCCAGGAGAAGGGGGCAGGAACAGCTTTGCAGACTGAGGGAACAGCATGTTCAAAGGGCCTGTATGGAGCGAGGCCTGGGGAGTACAAGGGGCAGGGAGAAGGCCTTGTGCGGTGGAGCCCAGTGAGCTGGGGGGATAAGAGGCTGAAAAGGCTCCCAAGGGTTGGGCCCTGCAGGGCCCTGGGGGTCATGTTAAAGGCTCTGCTCTTTATCCTGCACAGATTTCTGTTCTGAAGACACTTGCTGCTGTGTGGAGATGGAGATAGGGGGTCAAAGCTCGGAAGCAGGTAGAAGAGTGAGGAGGTTGGTACAGCATCCAGGGGAGGGCTTGGTTACATTGTGTGTGTGTGTGTGTATGTCTGTGTTTAAAAGGCCCAAGACTCAGGCATAGCAGTGACAATAATATCCAGACCTTATCTCAAAGCTGGACGGCCCTTGGAGGTTGCTAGTTTGTGGACTCATTTTACACATGAGAAAACTGAGGCCCATAGAGGGTAGTGCTTTGTTCAGAATGACACTGCTGGTTGATTCGTTTGATGAGCATTTATTGAGTACCTACTAGGTGCTGGGTACTGTACTAGGGACTGGGGATATAGAGGTGAACAAGACAGACCTGAGCTGCCCTAACAGGTGGGCTGGGGCCAAAGCCTCCTGGCCCTGATTGCCAGGCAGGGTGGGGCTCCCCAGTGGGCAGAGGAGAGTCACAGAAAGATGGTGACGTGAGCAGGGCTGTGCTTGCGGAGGAACACTCAGTAAGTTGGAGGGGGTGCTGAGTTGAAGTTAGGCGTAAGTTAGGTGGCTGGTGCAATCCAGCAAGGGATGGTGTGGCCATGGGCTTGGGGAGGGAGGAGGCAGAGAAGGGGGTGGGGAGGAGAGACAGAGACCCTTCTAGGAGTGGGGAGTCTGGGGAGGGAGGGAAGGAAAGGATTGGAGCTGGAGGTGAGTTGGAGGCTTGGAAGAGCCCAGGCTGAACATGCTGAGAACAAAACCAGGGAGGGGCTGAGCCAGGGAATGGCTGAACCCTGGGAAATTAGGGAGGACAATGTTAGGAGATGTTGGGCCCTGGGCCAGTGACTCAGGCATAAAGTCTTTCCCAAGTTACTGTATCTCCCAAAATGTTATCAGGTTGAGCTTCCAAAAACATTGATTCCCTCCCTCAGTGTCATGCTCTTGCTCATTAATCTGCAGTGTTCCCCATGGCCTGGGATAAAGTCAGAACTCTTCTATGGCTGTTCCCAACACTTAGCAATTTAGCAGCTTAAATACTTCTTATCTCATAGTTTCTGGAGGTCAGGAGTGACTGAGCAGGGTGGTTTGGGCTCATGGTTAAGCTCTGAGCAGAGGTCAGGAGTGACTGAGCTGGAGGATCCACTTCCAAGACAGTGCCCTCACAGGTCTGACAAGCCGATGCTGGCTTCTCGCTACATGGACTCCTCCCCTGGCTGCTTGAGTGTCCTCGTAACATGGCAGCTGCTTCCTCCAGAGCGTACAAAATGGAAGCTGCAATGCCTTAATGACTTGGCCTTGAAATCACATGCCATCCTTCCTGGAGTCCAGCTACCACACATTCCAGGTGTCCTTTTCCCCCGCCACACCAGCCTTATTTGTTGAGCCCTAGCAGGCCATGGTCTCTCATGCCGCAGTGCATTTGCACATGCTGTTCCCGCTGCCTGGGATGTCCCCTTAAGGCAGAAACTGTACCTCACCCTCCCAGGGCCGGCTCCACAGACACTGCTCCAGCATTCCTTTTTTCAGCAACCCCCTTTCAACCAAGGCAGAAATGGCCATTTCCTGCTCTGTGCTGCCTCCAGGGCGCAGTGTGTATTCCTCTATCCCTGTATTAGGTATTCGGTAGAGCTGCTACAACAAGGACCCCAAAGTAAAGTGATTTAAACAAGATAGAAGCGTATTTGTCTCTCATGTAACAATCTGAGTATAGCTTCCAGAACTGATGTGGCAGCTCCACAGTATAGGGATTCCAGGCTCCTTCTAACTTGTTACCCTGCCCCCTTCAACTCACAGGTCCCGTTTCATAGTCTAAAAGCTCTAGTTCCTGCCATCACATCTGTATTCCAAGAGGAAGTGGAGGACACACCCCATCCCTTTAAGGCCATGATCAGCAGTTTGCAGACATTACTTCTCCCCACCCAATGGCCAGGACTTAGTCCTATGACCATACCTCCCTGCGAGGGCAGCTGGAAAGGAAGTCTTTACTCTGGCAGGCCATGTGCCCAGCTAAAATCCAGGGTTTCACGACCAAGGAAAGAAGGGGAGATTGGAGAGTAGGCCCCCTGGAGGTCAGCTACTGCAGGACCCCATTCTGTGTCCTGGGCTGTGGGCATGGTGAGGGCAGAGCCAGGTCTGCTCACTGCTGCAGGCTCTGTGCCCCCATCACAGGCTGGGCACGAAGTAAACACGAGGAAACATTTGAGGGATGGATGAAAAAAGGAATTCATGGACTGAGAGGCGAACAAATGAAAGGAGGACAGGCGGAAGGGGGGGAAGGAGACACAAAGGAGAGGAAAAAGGAAGGAAGGAAGGCAGGCCTTCGAGCTAGGGGCTGCCTCCTCCAGGTGTGAATGGGGGCCAGGGCAGGCAGGCCCCTCACCCCATCTATCTCTGACCTCTGGCTAGCCCCACTGAGTCCTCCCCAGGGCCCAGGCAGGAGCGGTGTGTGTGTGTGTGTGTGCACGTGTGCGTGCAGGACAGTGCAGGGGAGGCCCGGCTGACACTGGAAGGTTTCCATCTCTCTCCCCCATTCAGAGGAGGGGCCCAGCTAGGTGATGGAGGTCACAGAGAGGTCAGGGAGGAAGGAAAGAGCAAAAGGTTAGCACCGAAGGCCCTGAAGGCCTGGTGAGCTGTAGACGACTGGTCTGCCCTCCCTCTCACCCCCCTGCACCCTCACCCCCCCCACCTCCTACGTCAAAGTAACCTCTATAATTCCACTGTCTGCCTAGGGAGAGGGGGCAGGGGTGTGGAGTGGGGCACTCTGTCTTCCCCCCTTTCTCCATCTCCCCTCTAAGGCACAGCCGTGGCCAAATCACTTGTCCTCCCCCCTCACTAATTGCAGGGATGCCCCCTTGCACACACGTGCTACAAACCCGCCATGCACTGACAAGCAGACATGCACACGAGTGTGATCGCAGCCCCCGGTTCATGTATCCAGACATGTGCATTCATCCATCCAGTCATTCATTCGTGATGTTCTGAGCACCTACCCGGGCCAGGCCCTGTGCTGGCTGCTGGGGACAGTGGGAAATGAGACATTCTGAGTTCCTGCCTTCAGCGGGGACAGCATCTCAGAGGGAAGATGGACATTTAACAAGAAATTATTGTAGGATGCAGTTTGTGCCGAGACAGGGGAGAACGTGAGGGGGGTGCAATTGGAACAAAGTGGGGGCAGTTAGCCAGTGGGGTTGGCAGTTAGGGAAGGCTACATGGAGGAGGTGGTAGTTTTCTAGGACCTAAAGATGGGAAGACATTGCAACGACAGATACAGGCCATTATAACCTACAGAATTGAGTGGGAGAGAGTGTAAACTATAATCCCTGCTTAGTGGCAATGCTCCAAAATGTGTTCATCAATTGCAATGAATGTACCACAAATGAAGGATGTTGTTAATGTGGGTAAATGTGGGCGGTTTGGGGAGCGGGGCAAATGGGAATCCCCTATATTTTTTATGTAACATTTATGTAATCTAAAAATCTTTTAAAAATTAAAATTAAAAATTAAAAAAAAAAAAAAA
>JAQZBX010019324.1:0-33883 GCA_029593785.1 Cabassous unicinctus
GGAGGAGGAGGAGGAGGAGGAGGAGGAGAGGAGGTAGTGGTTTAAGGTATGGAGTGACTAGTGTTTGTACATCATTTAATCTGCAAAAGCTAACACTGGAAGGGGGAATTAATTGAGAGCATTACTGGGAGAATGAAATCCAATTTGGTTTGCTTCCCTCAAAAGCACAGAACAAAAGAGAGCATTGGCATACGAATTATGAGTCCTGAAGCAAAATTTCATTGTTGCTATGTATGTCACAGAAGACATACACAATTTCAAAAACACAGCCAAACTGCTCCACTGTTGCAGTCTACCTGCAGTTGGGTACAGTCATCCCTTCATTGTCCAGCCACACTACTGATGGTAATGTACAGCTGAAAAACTGCTGATTTGTGGGGTTGGTTTTTTTGCGAAGGCTGCCTCAAAAATGGCATAGAGCAGATTGACCACCAGGCCCTCATCTCCATTCTCTTCGCAAAACTGTTTACTCTAGCAGCTAGCTTCTATTAAGGGTCATATTTTGAGGTGGGGTGGGGAAATTTCTTGGCCACTAAAATACCTCGATCCACCTTTTGAGCCAGGTTGATGCTTACGTGGAATTCATATAGCCTCTCCCATTCAACTCTTCTTCTGGCTGTGCTCACAGTTTTAAAATTCTGCATCTCTCTCTCTGAAAAGCTAACCTCCACTGCTGGAGAGCTGGGTCATTGATTATAAGCCACAGGTGTGTTGTCAGCACAATCAAACCCAGTTGTGGGAATAGAGGTTCCTGCATCTCTAACAAGATAATGGTGTTAAGTACAGGTTTTTTAACAAAATGCACTGCATTCCCCATACAAACAACAAATTGTTTCCAATGGCTGCATTTTCTTTTATCATCTCAGCTTTTTGTCATTCCATCCTCTACATGATCCCAAAGCTGCCCTGAGCTACACGAATTAAATTCAGTGCATGTGCAGCAGCCGCAGTGCTTCTTTGGCTGTACACTTTTACAACACTGTGATGTCTAAACCAGGAGGCGGGGGGAGAGGGGGTGAGGGGGTGAAGTAAGCACATTCATATCTATGCACATTGTTAATCACAACTAAGTCACACTCGTTAATAAAGGTGAAAAAGTTTGGCTGCAGGCATACCTATATACACATAGCCAAATATTCAGGCTCACCTCTGAGTAAAACCCACTACATAATTGAGGGCTATGAACCCTCCATGTGTAAAGGTTGCTTTTATCAACTTCAAACGTTAAAAGGGGACACCCACCCACCCCCTGGTATACAAGGAGAGCCTTGCAGAATGGGTTAGGATAAAGTACAACCTGGTAACCCAGCCAGTGATGGGCTCAAGCAGTACACTCGTCTTCATGTTTCCACTTCATATTTACTAAAAGGAATTAACTCCCTTCTCCTAACTGACACTACCCAACTGCACAAGCAATCCCCAGAGGAGTCTCTTCAGCCCTATATAGCTAAACAGGGCCTAGTAGTATGCAGAGGCTACTTTTCTGGGATAACAAGAAGGCATTCCCTTTTTCATTCAGAAGTGGGCCCAGTGGTCTGCTAGATGGAGAGCACTTTTGGTACTTGGAAGCAGAAGACTTAACAGTGTGGAACATTCCAATGCTTCCTAGCTCAGAACTTGAGAATTTGTCTACGATGTTGAGAAAGTTTTCCATCCTTTTGTGCAGATGTGTAGAGGGTCAGACAGAGGGCATGATCAGAGAGGAAAAGAGCCCATTGGGGGCCTTCCAGGCAAGCACCTCCTTATTCTGTAGCCTGGTCTAATTTGTCATCAAAGCATTGCCCAGGTCACAACCATGGCAGGAAGGAGGCTAAAGCAAGTACAGCATAGCAGAATGAGGAGGAACTCATTCTTTAGGCCATAAAATACCATCAGGTCCAAAATGTAACAATGTGAGAAAACCAGGACAAAGCAAAACGACACCTGTTGGATTCAATCAAAAAGTCCTTTTCAGATCAATCCTATTTTCCCATGAGTCCATAATAAATGAACACAATACATTTCTGTGCACACCCAGAGAGGAATGGAGGGGAGGAAGGAGATCTAGTTAGGAAGTCATCTTCCTGGTGATACTAAGCAATTTCAAGAATTTAAGAAGATAAAAAGTGTCTTGTAATGGCTATTTCAAAATCAAAGGGCCAATACAGAACTCTTTTCTTCCTCAAAGCTCTTAGCAAATATTAACTAATTAATTTCAGCTTTGAAAATTATATATTTTTGGAGGAATCTAGGGTTTTTCCTCACTTAAACATATATCACAACATCTAAATTACTGCTTGGGTATTTATTAAAGTAGCACATAAAAGGGCACACTTTATCTAGAGGCAGAAGTACTACTTTTACTTTGTCATTGCTCAGATTCTATTCATCCATCCATTCATTCATTCATATAAACATACAAATACAAATTATTTAGCACCTACGCCCTGCTCTAATTGCTGCGGACATAAAAGTATATGTTAAAATATGTGTCTCAAGAGTAATAGTCTGGTAAGGCAAAAGAAATTCACAAAGGGATAATCCTTCCACATTTCCAATGTCCTCTCCAGTGCCCCAAGGAAGGGCCCTCCTGTTCCCTGAGTAATGAGAGTTCACATTTGAGTGAGTGTTTCATTGACTCCTGAACTCATGCTTCCTAGTGAACTCTGAAATACTCATATTTACTGGTATGTTCTATTGCCTCTGTTTGATACAGCTGCTTCAAACAGTAGCTTCAGGGTAGAAATCACAACAGAACACAAAGTAGCAGATTTCTTGAGACACTCTGCCACCTTGTTTCTTTCCTCACCATCAAAAAGCACTGTTTAAAATAATCAAATAATTTCCTTTATTCACTCATCAATTATTTTTCCCCTTATTGTTAACATTTCAGTTAATTTCTAGCTTGGATCTTACCCATCAGGCTTTGAGTCTTTATGTTTTGGGGTTATTTGCTTCTCCACAACTAGTTCTATGTCTTTGGATAAAATGAGGGAATTGAAGAAAGGCTGTTAACTCCACAATCCTATGATCCCGTTATTCTAATCATATTCAAGTTTACTGTAATGTATATATCCTGTGCATGCATATCACAAAACCTCTTTATTTTTACTCTGCAAATTGTATTTGGATTTCCCTAGTATATATAGTCACGAAGGACCAATTCTGTATTGCCTCAGGCGTGAAGATTGACTTTAAAACAACATTACCTTTAGGTTGTAAATGCCATGCTGATATTTCTATACATATCCAGTTTTCATTACATTTTTTCAGCACTGGCAATTAAGGAAAACAATAAATGGAACAAACAGGGAGAGAAAGATCCCAGCCTGTGCCCCAGTGATTCCTTCCATTTACAAAGTGCTGGCTGGCTTTGCTGTAATATCCTGTGACACCCAAGAACGCCTTCTTCAATTACTCATCCACTTTTTTACATCTGCTCCTTTATAGGTGCACACTCAGTGCAAATGGTAAAAGTACATTTTCTTTATGAACTCGACTCAATTCAGTCATTCCCAGATTACTGATGTCTGGGTCTCCAGGGAAAAATCTTACTATAGAATAATAGTTACATAGAAGGACTTAAGTAGGGGACAAATAGCCAATTTGCAAATCAAAAATACAAAGAATGATAGAAGCAGAATTTAAACAGAGCCAGGAAGATCCTGACACTTTTTTATGGAGTTGTCATGCTTTTCTGAGAAAAAGACTCCCCATTGGTACCATCAACTTCATTCTGGGAAGGGAAAGTAACTTCTATCTCAATTATTTCAACTTTCCTGTAAAGAAAATGAGGTGATTAGATTGTGTGAACTACCTTAGCAACTTTAAGAGACAGAGTATTTCCATTCTCGGTCTCCATGATGATGCTCCAACAGGTGGAAAGGCATTCAGACCCAGCCCTGACTGAGCTGGAAAATTCTTCCCATTTAAGGGAACAACAAGCAAACAAAAATGAACTTTTATTTGCATAATGATTGTAGCAGTTTGATATTATTGATGAATTCCAAAAAGAAATATTGGATTATGTTTGTAAACTGGTCTTTTTCTCTGGGTGTGATTAAATCATGATTAGGGCTTTGATTGGGCCCACGTCAGAAGGATGTTGAGTCTCCTCCCCCTTGTTGGGCTGGGATTCACAGAGAAAATGACATGGCAGAAGAGTTCCTTGGAGTTTTTTAGCTGGAGTCCCAGGAAGTAAGCACACAGAGGAGCTTGGTCATGAGGAAGGAGAGAAGGCCCCGGGAAAAGAGATGAGCCTTGTGCCTGACAGTTCACAGCTGGCCTTCTGGAGAGAACAAAGCAGCTGAGCCCAGAGAGAATTGAGCTCTGGGGAGAGAGACAAAGCCTAGAGAGCCTGACCATGGAGCCTTAAGAGGAAGAGGAAGGCTGAACATCTTGCTCCAACACGTGGCAACAGACATAGGTGAGGGAAGTAACTTAGGCTTCATGGCCTGGTAACCATAAGCTTCTACCCCAAATAAACACCCTTTATAAACGCCAACAGATTTCTGGTATTTTGCATCAGCACCCCTTTGGCTGACTAATACAATGATGTAGATTCTTGAGGACACTTGAAGTACATTATCTCATTCAGTCCTCTTGCCTGCCCTTCAACTTAGGTAGGTACAACTCTACTAGCTGCATTTTCCAGGTTATAACATCTGGGCAACACAGTGTGGGAGTCCAAGGAGGTGCCAGGAGTTTGAAACAAATCTAGAACTGTCTTCTGCTCTCCCATATTCACTTTCAGTGAGGGAATGGGTGGAAGCTGAGGAGAAAGAAGCTCCTCACTTTGCAAGTAATCTAATTCTTAAAGACACCTAGTCACCAAGCACAGAATGGCAGAAAAAGTCACTCGCCAGCACTAGCCAGGGACCATTTGTAAGTCTCAGAGTCTCTGACTTGACAATAAAGTACTTTCTCAGTATCCACTTTTTGGAAACATTTAAAAATAATGGGATTATTTTTCATGCAGAATGGCACAAAGAGATACAGACTGCAATTTGCCCATTTTTCTCAGGGTGGAGAGGGTAACTATTCAGAGAACAGAAGAGTGTGCTTTGACATTAAAAAGTAATTTGTCTTCTTCTCCCTCACCCCCCCAACATATAGTCCAAATGGAACAGAAAAGAAAGCCCCCAGTCCCCAAGGCAACTATTTAGTGTTTCTAAATGAAATATAAAGAAACTTGGACCCTGCAGTGTTAAGGGCATGTCCATGTAGAACAACCATCTGAATAAATAATTCAAGGCACTCAAAAATAATTTTAGAAATAAAACAGATTACAACCCACAAACCTCATATGTACTCTCTTTTTTTTTCAGTCTTGTCACAGGGCATATACTCTTATAAGTGGTCATAAATTCCTTTCCTCTGCCGCTAGTGAAGAACAGATTTAACTAAGTCTCAAATAGCAGGGTCTTTCTGAATGGAAAAGCTCTAGAAACTGCAAAGTCCATGTAACTACCACAGCAAGCTCTGCTTATTAGTGTTCAGAAATGTCCACCATCTTCACTGGAAAATTCCCACAAAAGAAAACGGCAACAGGATTGAAGTCTGTCTAATCAATACCTCTGTGACTCCGGGCAGCATGGGAGGGCCTCACTTGTAGGAGGAACTCTGTAATTCCCGCAGTATACTGTTGCACACACAGACTTTTCTGTGGCCAGCCAATTTCAACTCCTTCCACCAGTGCAAACTTCCTGCTGGTTTGGATTCGGAGGCTGCCTCAGCTTTCCTGTTCCCGATCGATGTTGTAGCAGTTTGATACTATTGATGAATTCCAAAAAGTAATGTTGGATTATGTTTGTACTCTGGTCTGTCAGAGGTATCACTTTTAATTGATTAAATTATGAATAGGACTTTGGGCCATGTAAGTAGGGCGTTTAGTCCCTGCCCCTTGGTGGGCAGGGACTCACAGAGAAAAGAAATGGCAAAGGACAGAGTTGGGAGTTTTTGAACTGGAGTCCTGGGAAGTAAGCACACAGAGGAGCTTGGTCATGAGGAAGGAGAGAAGGCCCCAGGAAAAGAGAAGAGCCATTTGCCTGACAGTTCACAGTTTGCCTTGTGGAGAGAACAGAGCAGCTGAGTCTGGAGAGAATCAGGCCCCGGGGAGAGAGAAAGAGCTGCTCGCCTGATAGTCTACAGCTGGCCTTTTGGAGAAAACAGAGGAGCTGGGCCTGGAGAGAAATAAGCCCTGGGAAGAGAGAAACCCAGGACGCCCAAACCCTGGCAGACTTCGGGAGCCATCTTGTCCCAACAAGTGGCAATAGATTTTGATGAGGGAAGTAACTTATGCTTTATGGCCTGGTAACTGTAAGATTCTACCCCAAATAAACACCCTTTATAAAAGCCAACAGATTTCTGGTATTTTGCATCAGCACCCCTTGGGCTAATACAGATGTTCATTAGATGTGGCTGGTGTTAACTGGGAGAAGTGGCCAGGCTTAGGCACTGGATTTGCTAAACCAGCCAGAGACAGAACACGACCACCATCATCATACTGAGCCAGGACAAAAAGAACATGGGTTCTGCTCAGGGCTGCCAAGTAAACAACAGAACGGCAAAGGGGCAGGGACACAGGGTAGGATGAGACTGGATCATCTCCCAACTCCCCTACAAGTTGGAGACCCTGCTACTGTATAATTAATATTAATTTTTAAACATTGTATTTTAGAGGAGGAAAGTCATTTAAGAATCAAAATGGCAGATTGAGCACATGCCAAAATCTTTCCCTTCCATTCCATACTTTCAAAAATGACAGACTTCACAAAAGGTGTGTTAATGTAGAAAATCTAAATAATGCATAGATTTGCAAGAAGCTATATTCTAAGCAGAACAATTCAATAAAGTGATACCTTAAGTTGACAGCCTAGAACAGGGGTCAGTAAACTATGGCCCAAAGGTTTTATCCAGCCCATCACTAGTTTTTGTAATGCTTTATTGGAACATAACCGTGCTCACTTGTTTACACATTGTCTATGACTGTTTTTATGTAACAAGTTGACTAGTTGCTACAGAGGCTGTATGGTCTTCAAAGCCTAAAATAAATAAAACAAAAATAGATGGCCCTTTACGGAACAAGTTTGCTGACTCTTGATCTAAAAAAATGCTATATGTGTTGGCAAATTAGCACTTTCTCATAGAGAAGCAATATCTGACTACAATGGAGAAGGAGGACTTACTTGTAACCCAATTTAGAATGAGGCTGCCACAACACTCCTCCCCATTAGGTTTCTCTCAGCAATCTTTCTTTCAATGCCTTGCTCTCCCCTAGTATCTCAGACCATAAGCTGCATTTCTAATAATTTCCAAGGCTATAATCTCACTTGTCCTTAGTATTTACAATCTCCCAATATGTGGGATATTTTACGATAGAGAAGAAAATCCTTACCTTTCAGAGATACTGCCATGATTTTACTTCATGTAGTAAGTAATCAGGTGTTACTTGTTCATCTTTTTCACTAAACAGTAAGCAGAGTACTTGCCTATTATTATATCCCCCTTGCCTTAATACTTGATAACCAGGTGAATTAGTTAATGGAATACAAATGTGAACTGCCTTACGATGAAACACTGCTGCACATGATTAACACAATATTTGACATTTGCATAGCATTCCCCTTCCAAACATCCAGTATTGAATGCCATCATCTCACTAATACTTTCAAGATCTGGGAGAGTGAGGAAAGTGACAAGGTGACAAGTTTAAACATATTTTATGATAGGAATTGACCCTGAGATATTTTCACACTCAATCTGTTTTCAAACATATTCTCCATTTTTCCCCTAAAATATACTGTGCCCAATCAAACAAGCATAGAATTGGTAATGATTTATTTTTTCTGACCTTTCAACATTTCTAATGTCCTAACAATTTGACAAAAAGGCATAAAACCCTCCACTTAAGTTTTTATAGAAAAAAGAAATGGAGAACAACGATTAAAGAATCACCCAAGAGACGACTGCAATCTTAGGACCAGCTGTTGCCAGAGGTCTCTGGCATAGCCTGGCTGGCTCTCCTCTGGGCTCTAAGCCTGCCCTTTTGGTTCCACATCAACCCTTTCATGTATTCTAAGAAGGACAAAACCAGGATCAATGGGGAAAAGATATAGGAAGGAGCCGTTTAGATCTCAGTGATGGAAGAGGCACAGTAAGACCTCAGGCCCCTATCATTGGAGGGATGAAGGAGGAAGTTGGATGATCTGTGAAAGGAATGTTATGTAAGGGATTTCTGTCTCGGCCAAGAGGAGAAACCGGATGACTTCCAAGCCTCCCTCCCCCAATCTTACAAATACTTGATCTTGGAAATATGTTCATAACAGATTGTTAAATTTTGATCTGTCCCACTAAGGTCCCTGAGGGAAAGCCAAAGTTGGTATCTTAGAAGGAGGACTTTGGGCATAGGCACCAACCAATCAGAATGGAGGAGAGAGTACATATTGGGAGACCCTGGGCAGCAAATATTTACCAACCAGTGAGGAACTATTTTACGATTTTAACAATCTGAGCATCCATGCTGGGACCTGCAGGCTGGATACCAACACTAGGTTCAAGTAATTTGTCTAATCCACCAGAGAGCTTAGGTCTCCTGACTTTTGCCCTACTCCCTACTTTGAAGCTATACCGTCCCTGCTATTAGGATTTCCTGGGAATTTCATTATTCCTTGACAAATATCCCTGGTGATACAGTCTTCTGAGTCAAAGGTGACACTTCCCAAAGCAATGGGTGAGGGAAGACTGTATGCAAGAGATAACTGTAATGATGCCTTCAAGAAAGGAAAGGGTGCTATATTCTTTATTGACTACGTGTTATAAAAGAAGTGAAATATGAGGGACTTTGTAGGGTGACCTCAGGAACCCGATAGCCACTTCCATGTTCTTTCAAAATACAAAAGTCCTAGAAATAGAAATAGAACCAATAAATTATTTAATTCTATTAATTAGTCTGAGCTGAACCTGACGTGACTACAGACTTCATGATGAGCTTTTGAGTCTCCTATGAGACAGGAAACCAGCAAAATAAATCCATAGAAAGACATTCATATAGTACAGCCCAAGTTAAGTAAATGCTCTTTTGGTTTATGTAGGAGATTAAAAAGAGAAAAAAGAAAATAAAAAAAGCTTGCCTAATTTTGCTCTCACTCTCACCTGCCCGTACTAAAGATGATAAGAAATATTTGGCTTTTTTTCCTTTGGCATCTGATAAATTACAATGTTCCATTGTCACTTTAGGATCCTCTGATGTTCTTAATTTGAAGGAGTAACACAAGACCCACAACAGAAACTCAATCACAAGTTTTAGAAACTAAGATTAAAAAAGAAAAGCCATGTGCTGCAACATAAAATCCACTATGAGATTCAAATGTTATTTGTAATTCTCCCTAGCCTCTCCTTAGGAATGTCTGGAGGCTTACTTAACATAGACAGTTCCTACCCTCACCCCTGACCTCTTTTCCAACAGAAAACCAGCCAGTGATTGGAATTAGGGCATAGATAGAAGAGCTATGTGAGAGCTTGGCATAAATTCAAGTAAGAAGTTGACTGCTTATCAAGGGCAGATGACTCCCCAGCTCCCAGTATGGAGTATAACCATTGAATGTGGGTGTGTGGAAAACAGAGATTGTTGGATAAAGGTAGCTAACATAAGACTGGTGGGAATGCCCAGGCTTCTACAAAGAGTACTGCCATCCTTGAAGAAAGGAGCTCCGAGACTGAGTCTAACAGTTCCAGTCCTTGAAATGTCACTTAAACTTTCCATCCTGCAACAGATTAACTTCTGCTAGGAAAGACTTTCCAAATCAAAATGTCACATACAGCCAATGGCATGTTTCTTCCTTCAATCAAGAGCTTAATTACATTGGAAAGAAAGCAATGCTCTTACAGAATAGTCACACCACACATAACAGGCTGTATAGCAAATTCAATGCCTAAAATTTTTAGAAGGTGGACAAGTCCATGAAAAATACCCCAAAATGCATTATTTATAGGAAGTTCAGCTTTGATTTATTAAAAAGAAAACTCGGCACTTTCTAGTTTTACTCCTCTACGTTTATCATCTTTTCAGGTTAAGTTAGTTTGTGACAGGAGGCGAGATACGGTTTCCACTCCCCGCAATATTTATGCAACAAACCAGTGACCAAATATTTGTTAACTGTATGTTTCCCATAGAATCATTACAAAGAAAACCCTCAAGACCGCTTGAAAAGTAGAGATCCCAGTTCCAATTGAAATCCATGTTTCTCCAGCAGGGAATGATCCGTCATTCAAAATTACTGTATTCATCATGTCCTATTTAATCCATTATGGAGAGGCCCGGGGAATTTAGTGAAAAACTAAAAAGAAAGAAAACTGGTTTGATAATGAGAGTGTGTTGACGTTCCATTATAATGAAGTAAGGTTTCTTTTTAACATCCTTCATCTTATTCCTCATCACCATCCTACTCCTCAATAATATTTAGGTACAATGCTTTTTTGCTGAATTTGGATTGGCCCCTTAGATGCTTGTTTCCAATAAGACAAAGTTAAGGTGCCATGGAGGAGGACAATTAACTCCTATGTGTTAAAGGGAAAAACTCTCATATTTGGAAGATCTGTTTGATGAACACATGGGGACTTAATGGTATCCAAGGCCGTGAGAGGAAACAAGACGGAAACTAACAATGCCTTTGTTTTCCTAGCTGCAAAGAGCTGATATAAATCTTATGCTTAATATACTTTCTTTCTGTGAATTTATCATAGCAGAAAAGTCCAACCCACATTTCTTTACACCTTCATTCCAAGGAAAGGATATCATTCCTTTGTTGTTTTTCCACATTATGACATCATCATTATCATAATCAAGCACTAAATGAGGAACTGGAATAGAAAATAGATACTCTTGGTCCTTTCATTTACACAGCTCATGGTTTAGTTGGGGAGAATGTTTATATGCATATATATGATTATATATGATTTTGATTCCAAATTAATGGAATAGGAGGCAAATTCTTCAAACCAATGTGGACTTGAGTACCTTGTGACTTCAGAGGTATAGATGGGGAAGATTTGGAGTGACCTTAATGAAGAGGATGGATGTGAGGATGGATGGCTGTTCTCACCTGCACATTGTTTAATGAGCATGGCATGCTATAACCCAGTCCTTTGGAGCAGATTTGGAAGTCACATGAGAGAGCTGTGGTGACACTTGTTCTTTCTCTAACAACTTTGCTAACTACTGAAAAACTCCCAGCTGCTTAGAATATGGTAGAAATTCTAGTAGAAACTGTGCTGGAACTAGAGTGGTACTTCTCAAACTTTAACAAATATATATAACACCTGGAGCTCTTGTTAAACTGTAGATTCTGATTCAGTAGATCTGGGATGAATCTTGAGTTTCTGCATTTCAAACAAGCTCCCATGTATGCTGATGCTGCGCCATGGGCCACACTGAGAAGCAAGGTCCTGGAAGGTAGCTGGGCATTCCTGAGTTTTTGAAGCTACCATTTTTTCTTCATGTGAAAAGAAGACAACTACCATGCCTAACACTTTTCTGTCTTGGAAAGTTATCTCCTGCTTTGTGGAGACCCTTTTCATGTTGCTCCTGTCCTTTACTCTCAAAATGATAATGCAAACAGGTATCTATTGTTTTGCCTTTTTTTTTTTCAAAATTTACCAATTTATTTATTTGTTAAAGAGAAAACAGAACTCACTATTTTATGTGATGTAAAACAAACATAACTTTCTTCAAGTTTCACAGTAATCATGTGAAAGGTAGAGAAAGAAAAAAAAGACTGAGCAAAACGAATTAATAGTGTTTTACCATGGAGGGATGGAATTATGGACAGTTTCCCTCTCTAACTCATTTCTGTAGCAATTGAATTGTCACAAATATTATATAAAAGGTAAGGATAGAAACAGATAAACTGTTTATTTTTTATTAGACAAGTAGGTTTACAGAAAAATCATGCAGAAAATATAGAGCTCCCATAGATACACACACACACACACGTGCAATTTTTCCTATTAACATTTTGCAAGATAGCTAAAACTTTAAGAAGGCAAATTTTTCGTCTCTACATAGCTTTCAGCTTTATCACCCTATTAGCATCATTTTGGCTGTTGTGACCTCAGGTAAGACAAATTAGGCAACCAAGTATGCTCTCTGAAATTTGTAAGAAATAGAAAAGAATCAGTTAATCAGCTTTTAACTTTTATGAATAGTTTATTTTTACTGTGCATTTCATAGATGAATCCACTTACCATATCTAAAGACCAAACATTCTAATCATGAGTAAAAACAATGCATTATTACTAGCAATCCCAAATTGGTGCTTTCCTTTCCGGCAGTCCCAAAACAATAAAATGGTTCAGGAACTGAACATTTGTATCCAATTTCATTTTTGGCTTTAGTTAGCAAAATCACAATCTCTGGAAAATGCTTTCAATATTTTTTTCAAGTTTCCTTGCTGAAATGGCACTTTTCATTAAATCATACAATGGTCCCTGATTATTTTTAAAGATGCACCATCTCTTTAAAGAGAAAATTGGCTTATTGATTAATTGATTATATGCTACTCACAAATGCCAACTTAAGCACAAGTAAGGGGAAGCTATTGAATGTTCATAAGTCAGAATCTGCAAGACCATGCTACATGGTTGTACTGTTACCGTCTCCTATTTTAATAAAGACATAGCACTGTACTTTGTTGGCCTAATTTACATGATATATCAAAATAATATGAAATTCCCTTACACTACAATGAGAGAGAAATTGCAATGCATATACGAATTACAGAGTTTAATCTGGTTGTTAAAGTAGTTGAATGTCCGTCTGTTCTAAGGTAGCAGTGGATTTCCTCTTCAGAGGAAACTAAAGAGCATGACGTTGTCTTAACTTATTAGTGAAAACTGTGACACTTGAACATTATTAACAGAAAATTGAGTTTCTATTTGGATATCCAATAATCTAGAAGTCTCTATATAACAAATGGCTCATGGGAAAATATCAACCATTTGGAGAGCAGAAGTGAATGTTTTAAAAATAAGAACCAGCTACTGTTTATCTAGGAATTAAAGCATATATTTAAAAATATGTATTTTGAAGCCAGGATGTTAATCATAGGTATGAAATTTACTAGCAGGGAGCCATGGGAAAATCGATTACCTTCTCTGTGTTTCGCTTCCCCTATCTGTAAAAGGGCATATTAGTCCCTCCCTCATTGTTATAGTGTGAGGAGTAAAAGACTTAATATGGGAAAATGCTTATAGCAGTTAGGATTGAGTTTGGTTACAAGTGATAGGAACCCCACTACAATGTTTTCAAATGAAATAAAGCTTTAATTTCTCACAAAAAAAGAAGTCTAGATGGACTTCTGAGGATAGTATAACTGCTCAAGGAAGTCATCAAGGACTCAAACTCCTTCTCATTTCCTTCTCATCATCTTTAACTTGTGATGTAATGGAGGATGACTACTCCAACTTAAGGCTTTACTTCTGCTGTCAAGACAGAAAGAAGAAAACACCACAGAGGAAGAGGTGGTTCAAACTTTCTCAGAAACCCCAAGGAGACTTCTGATTCCATGCTTAGTCAGAACTGTGTCACATGGCTACTCTTAGCTGCAAGGGAGTCTGAGATATAGAGTCTTTTAATTAGGCACATCACCGCTTAAAATAAACTATACTGCTGTTAAAAAAAAAATAAGTGGACAATAAATTTTAGATAATCACCATGTCACACAGAGTTTCATAAATAATGACCATTATTATTACTTTGACTTTACATGTGCCTCTGGTCCAATGAGACTCAACATGGTGTATGAATCCAAAAATACAGACATCTCTGTGCAGTAGCTCATTTATATAGGGGAGATATATTTTAAGAAGGAAGATCCTTTGATGATCTGGGGAGAGAAAGGCTAAAGACTGGGAACCAGGCAGGCCACGTGGCATCTGGTCCCCAAGCCAGCCTCTTGAATGAATCTAAGCCATATGTAGAGGGAAATTACAGCCCCTAGTTAAATGAATTATTTTCTTAAGGGACTTTGTAAAACAAGAGACACGAGTCATATGATAAAGTTTAACGGGAAAGGGGATAATGTTAGGATACTCTGTCACTGGACACAGTAATGCCTGGGCATGGGAAAATTTCTAGAGCATTGATGACTTTACACAAAGCTGCAGCAGTCCACCAAAGGGGGCAGGATGCCTGGCAGGAGATGGCAGCTGCCTCAGGGCATGAGCAAGTTTAGGTGGGCAGGCCTGGCATTTGACAATGCCCATTGGAGGCCAACTGATTCATGGCATACATCCTGGGACTCCTAGAAATATGCAAGGAAGGCATTGCAGGGGGAGGCCTGTTTTGGAGATTGGGGAGCATTAGTGACAAGGAAGGGTAATTTAGGTCATATATATGCTAGTTTAATCTAGACTAGTATACTAACTAGTATGGTCATGCTAGTTACCATTTACCATTTATTTAGTGCTTACTGCATGTTGGGTAAAATGCTAAACAACTTACATGCATTTTTCTCTAATCATTTTATAACCACTTTCTGAATTAGATATTTTTTTTCTATTTACACTTGAGGAAACTAAGGTACAGAAGGGTGGAGTATCTTGCCCTAGGTCTCACATTTAGAAAGTTCTAGAGCTAGGATCTAAACTCAAGTCTACCTGACTCAAAAGGACAACCTGAGCTCAAAGAATGGCTCATTAAATGGAGAGCTACTATTATTAATTTTTAGAAAGATTGTACAGTGGTTTTCTAAATTGAGTGGGCATATGATTCACCTAGAGAGCATGTTAAAATTGCTATTTCCTAGACCCTCCTTACCCATCCAGGGACTTTGATTCAGGAATTATAAGGTGGAAAATGGAGAGCAGCATTTTAAAATCCCCACAGCTGATTCCAATGCAGCTGCACTTTGAGAAATGAGAAGTGATATTAAGGGTTACAGAGACATCTGACATTATCATCTTATCACCCCTGTTTTAAAGAGAAAGAACCATGTTTAGTGAGATTAAATACTCTGCCCAAGGTTCCACTCTTATGTAACGCTGTAGCTTTTTTTTTTTAAATAAAATTTTTATTTTGGAGCAGTTTTAGATTTACAGAAAAATTGCAAAGATAGTAAAGAAAGTTTCTATGTATTCTCTACCCAGTTTCTCCTATTATTAACAACTTATATTAAAATGGTATATTTACTAAAATTAATGAATCAATATTGATACATTATTAACTAAAATACATCCTTTTTCCAGATGTCTGTGGTTTTTACCTAATGTCCTTTTTTTCTGCTCCAGGTTCCCATTCAGCACACCATATTACGTTTAGTTGTCATGCCTTATTAGGTTTCTCTTGACTGTGACAGTTTCTCAGACTTCCCCTGTTTCTGATGACCTTTGCAATTTTTGGGGAGTAATATAGTCAAGTATTTTGTGGGATGTCCCTTAATTGAGATTTTTCTGATGTTTTTCTCATGGTTAGACTAGGTTTATTAGTTTGGTAGAGGAAGACCACAGAGCTAAAGTGCTACTTTCATCACACCATATCAAGGGTACATACTATCAACATGACCTTTTACTGTTGATGTTGACCTTGATCACCTGGCTAAGATGATGTTTGTAAGAATTCTACAAAGTAAAGTTACTCTTTGCGCTCCCCCCTTCCATACTGTTCTCTTTGAACAGAAGTCCCTATATACAGACCACACTTATATAATGGGGAGTTTTGCTTCACCTCTTTAGAGAAGAATATCTATATAAATTATGTGGAATACTTCTGCATGGAAAATTTGTCTATTTTCCCTGAATTCTTTATTCATTCAATCACATATATATTGGCATGAGTTTTAGGATATTTATTTCATACTTTGAGTTATAATCCAATAGTATTTTATTTTATTTCTAAAATTGTTCTACTTTTGACTCTTTCAATGGGCTCCTGCATATCCCATTGACCTACCCCTCTTTGAAGGTTTTTGGGATTTTTTAAGTTCTCCCTTACTTTTTGGCATGACACGATGTTCCAGGCTCATCTTGCATAGTTCCTGCTCCAGTCCTAGAATCAGCCGATATGTCAAAATTATCTGGTTCCTTTTGGTTGGAGAATGATATTAGAAACCAAGATATGGGTACTAGGTGGCATTTTTAATGCATGCACTTTTGGGGGACAAAAAGTGGAATGCTTCTGCTTTTTGAAAGTATCCAATTACCTGGGATTACCTGGATTAAATCAGAAGATTTAGGTTTTCCTTCTAGAATGCCAATAACTTCTGTGTGACTTTAAACAAATAATTGGCCACCAGTCCTCATAACTTCCTTATTTAAACATATGAGATGAATTAACTATTCTGCCCACTTGATATAGGTATTGGAGGATGAAATTAGATAATGGATGTGAAAGCTATTTGACAATAAAAAATATCAGACAGCCCTAAAACATCATCACTATCATCTTCATCATCATCATCATGATTTAGAATTGCCATAACTTTATATGACTGAGCATTTGAGGAGAAAGGACAAAGGAAGAGCCAAGTGAGCTTCAAAGCCTGGGCTGAGCTACCTGCCCTTTGGCCGTAAAATGTACAGAGAATCTTTAATTGACTGGCTACCACACTTTATGCATTAGTAATAAAGGGTTGTGCTGAAAAGAAAAAGGTGGAAGCATTAATTTCCAGAACAGACTTATTTCACAGTGCAGGGGCCTAAATTTGCTTTCCTAGTTATTGAATCTCAGAGTTCAAAAGGCATCACATGACGACATCTATCTTTTCCTGAGCAATTTGCCATTCTGAGACCTCCCTAAATTATTAAGAAAATCCTTGCAGGTTAAAAACCTCTTCACTCTCAATTACATTATTTATACTGTCAATGTTACTTCTCATGTGACCTTATCACTTCTCTCCCCCTGTTCCTTAGGTTTATCACAGATCTGATTAGGAAAAGGCTAGTGAACAGGCTAAAGCCTTTGCTAGTGATGGGAGCTGGTGTCAGTGGCCAGTGGGTGGTTGGCTCTAGACAGCATTGACCCTCTTTTCTCATGTCTTTCAGAGTCTGAACACTGAAAGACGAATGTCCATGTAGAAAGAACTTCTCTTCCTCTGCAACCACTCTGTCGACCTAGCTAAATCCTTCCTCCTCAATGAAGCCTTTCTGACAGTGTTCTTCTTTTCCTCTCCTCTCTCTACACCCCTCATTCATTTGGTTCTTAATAATATATCATTGCCTTGTGACTCTACTTTTCATAGTTAAACTGCCTATGCTATTCCCCCAACCATTCAGTTAACTTGGTAAGCACAGCAGTAGTGTGTTCTAGCTTTCTTAAATCTATAATAGGAGTAAAAAATGCAAGACATCAAGCATGGCCTCAATAAACAGCTGTTGAAAGAATGGATAAAAATAGAAAGAGCAAAGTGTCATAGACCTTTTAATGTAATGCATGTTTTAATTTAATTAAATCAGCAATTGCTTTCCCATTTTAGGGAAGAAGACACTGAATTTCAGTGAAGATCACAGAACTAAATATTGGTAGAGCCTAGATTTAATCCCGAGTGTCTGCCATAATGCTCCATGGTGCCCATTCTTGGTGCCATTTGTCATTGAGAGCTTCAGTTAACACCTCGGGGGCACTATTTCTTCATCAGTAAAATGAGAGGGTCCGATGAAACAACTACTGACCTCCTTTCCTGCTTGGCTAATGATCTGGATCACAAGAAGTTTTGTCCTTCCATTCTGTGTGTCTCCCTTATCTCCACCCTTGTCTTGGCTTCCACTGACTTCTACAAAAATAACATTTTAAATCTTTCATGTCATCATTCTGATTCTTTGACCACTCAGGTATGGTCCTAAGGAAAACACAGAGTCTATCCCTGGGATTATTATGTAGGGAGTAATTACTCACCTATTTCAGCTTGTTCCATATTCATAAACGTGAGTTGAGAAATGTCTTAAATGCCTGAGTAAAACGGCTTAAGGAGATAGAAAATTCTATAGACTTCAACACATTTGCATTTTAGTATTTGTAGGATTTTCTTGATTTTAAATTTCTCACAGACACTGGAATGATGCCAATGTGGAAGAAAAATTAAGCAAAAACAAAAAAAAAGAGAGAGAGAGGGGAAAGAGGAGCATATACTCCTCTTTAAAAGCTGAGTAACACTGAAATTTAAATATTCTTAACTCAGCATTGCGTGGCTCCTGCAAGAGAGGGTCAATTCTATGCAAACCTGAGAATACTCATTATACTGAAATTAGTTAATTAATCAGCATTTACCAAATGATTCATCTATATCTAACACTGTACTAGGCACAAGGGAACACAAAACAAAAAATGTTAGATATGACTTCAATAAATGTTATCCTACCATCTCCATAAGATGTCCTGATGTTGAAAATGAGCTGCTTCTGACTGTGTTATGGCCAGGTAGTCTGCCAAAACATAAAATGACACTGAAGTTTTGAATGTCAAATGTGACTTTAACACAGGACTAGAGGGTATGCCTCAGTGACTCAGATATTATGGCTAAAGTACAGGTTGTTCCTAAACCTTTGATCAAGCAACCATCTTCTCTGGACTGTTGGAACTGGGCCCACTTAGTAGGTCTTGATGTCATCCCCCAATTGTTCCCTCACTGGGCCATGAGTATGTTGCATAAAATGCCACTACCTTGCTGAAAATCCTTCGGAGTTCTGCCATCCCCTGATCCAGGTTCATCATAGGTACCTTATTTAGGGTGAACAACCATCCTTTGTCCTGTTTTAGCATTGAAGTCCCACTTCCCAGGAAGCCCTCAGTCCCAGGCAAACAGGGATGATGGATGGGTCACCCTCTAAATGTTCTGGCATCAATGGCCAAAACAATGATGTTCTCTACTACTTTTCTATGTGTCACTCTTTCAGCCTAGGGTTTGTTCTTCCCCATTCCCAAACTTGTATGCCAAAAATTGGTAAAATTATCTTTCCCCACATATAATACATAAAATGCATTTTTCCCTGAGAGACAATCTCACCCTTCCATAAATTTTACTTTGGCGGGTGGGGAACAAAGCAGCAGCCTTACATAACATTTCACAAAAGCCCTACTCATTTTCTACCAGGACCAGAGAAGACCCTATAATTCATGAGCTAAGCAGAAATTTCTCTCACTAGGAGGAACACTAGCAATTTTCATTCAGATAGATTCAACAGCTGTGCTGCCAGGTTCTCTTCTTATAGACTCCTATTTGGAGGACGCCAGTTAAAGTTCCTCACTCTGCGAGGAAGTGCAGAGGAAAAGCTTTAAAACCCTTTACTGAGCTCTCTCCCTGAAAAGGTTTACTCTTCTACAACAACCTCAATTAGGCTTCTTTCCCTCCACCCCACTACAGACATATAGGCAAATGAGCACTCGGCCTGCTTCAGATCCTGAAGGCCACAATCAAAAGGCAAGGTTGAGCATAGGGTCAGCCACCAGGGTCTCATTTTGAGCCTCAGTCAGCTTTCAGCAACAGACTGGAGAGGCAGAGGAGAACCAGGACTTCTTTACTTCTGGTCTGAGGATTTTTAAAGAGGGAAGGAAAGCTTATGTAATGAAAACCAGCAGATCCTTTTAAAATGTCATCTTACTCGGAGCATTGATGAATAAAGAAGGGAAAAGGCAGATGGAGCACCCAAAGGGCATTCTCCAGGTTTAATTCTCAAAGAAAACAAAATATGCCATGGCCTCCGAGAAGGATATTCACTAGTAAACCACAAATCAAAAGACTCTGATGTTAGCATAGTTTGCCATTGCAAGAATAATTTCTGAAACCAAAGCCCTCCAAAGAGGCTTCAAGCTAACCAAGGTATTTATAACATGGCATTTCCCCATGGACTAAATGACTACTTGTAATTACGAAATGATTTTGCAAAGATCAGTTCCCTTAAGCGGGCTCTCAGTCCCCTACCCAGCGCTTCCCATTCACCTGGGTTCTAATTCAGGAGATCTGGGGTATGGCCTGAATTTCTGCATTTCTGACAAGCTCCCAGGTGATGTGGATGCTGCTGGGCCATGAACTACACTTTGAACAGCAAGACCCTAGAACTCTGGTTCTCATACTTGGCTGGACATTGGAATCACTTGCAGAGGTTTAAAACCTACTTGTGCCTGGGACCCATGACAGAGATTCTAAATTAATTGGTAAGTGGCACAGCTTGGAACTGATAAACACAGTCAAGGTGAGAGTCACTCCTCTTGAGAGAAGACCTTCAGGACAAATGGTGCCTAGTGCTACACATAAACTAAGCAAGAACTAACTTTTGGATGGTCATGCTGAATTGATGCTAGAATTCATGGGTCTGTGGGAGATGATATGGTTAACCAGGGACAAGTTAATGGAGGGGGTGAGTTTGGAGGTGGAATCCATAGGAGAGGTGCTACGATGCCAAGTTTGATCAATACTGTCCTGTGTCAAGTCTGACTGAGCTGGACCAATTAACTTCTAAAGCCAGCAAAATCACAGACCAGGATCTACCAAACCATGATATGTTTGATTTTGAAATTGCTATTGAAGTTTGGCTGTCTCATTTTATTCATAAGTCTTTAAAATTCGCAGCAACAAATATGAAACTGAAAAGCGTTCTAGAATGGCCTAACTTTGCCTGTGAAATTTCCTATTTGTAAGACTATTCAAGGATAAATATAGTCTATACTAAGATAATACTAATGATAGCTAGCATTTATGGAACACTTAGAAAGTGACATTGGAGTATTTCTTAAGTTTTCCATACGTGTCACAACAACTGTTGTAGTGATTTTTATCTCCAATTTAGAGTTGGTTAGCAGAAGTTGATTTTGTCTCCACCTTACAGATAGGGAATTAAAAATCCAGTGAGGTTAAGTACTTCAGTCGAGTCCCCTAGGTTCTCCCACTAGACTGTGCCACCTCTGTCATGCTCAGAGAACCCAGGGCTGTGCAGCTGACTCCTCTGCAGCATTCAGCACTGGACAGCAAATGGACCTGGTGGCATAGCAAGGTTGCAGCTCAATGACTTCTCAAGGAGCTGTACCTTAAAGCTAAAAGAGCACTCATCCATAATGTTAAGCTAGAGTAATGGAGAGAACATGTTTGGAAAAAGAGCATATTATGGAAATCATCTGCAAACTTTACTAAAACAATCTCAAATTCATCAGAATGATGAGGCACTTGTTTTTAAGGGGGTCACAGGAAGAAGAAATGTCCTTATGCCAATCCTAATTCTATAGAAAAAGCAAGGCCTTGTTTCCCTTTGCTCTGTGATAGGTCTCAAAGCTGAAATGGCCTGTAAACACATGCAGATTAATAATCATTTGCGTTTTCTAGCTCTTTACACTTTTCAAAGTCCTTAGTGCAGTAATATGAGCTATGTCCATACAGCCCCAAAAGGTATCTCCAGGCAGATAGGGTGGAAAAGTTCATAAATTCCCATCTGACAGATAAGAAAATCAGGGACTGGTTGCTTATGTAATTTGTTTAAAGTAGTAAATGATTGTGCTGGGATTAGAAACAGGTCTTTGTAATCATTTCATTTCAATTCTGCTTAGTTTCCTTGACTGCTCAAGTGAATTACATGCAATGGGTTGACTTAAGCAATGAAATTTTATTCATTTACAGCTTGAGGCTAGGGCAATTTCAAAACTGAGGCCTCAGTAAGGTAATGCTTTCTTCCTGAAACTGGCACACTGGGGCTAGGCTGTCAGTGAACCTCGGTCCTCTGTCACATGGCAATGCACATGGTGGCTTCTCCTGGCCTCTCCTTCTCTTCTGGGTACCATTGATGTTCAGCTTCTGGCTGCTTCCTCTGTGGCTTTCTCTTTTTTTGTCTGGACTTCATTCTGCTTATAAAATACTCCAATAATAGAATTAAAGTGTATCCTGAATGAACCGTGCTACAGCTTAACTGAAGTAACCCCATTAAAAGGTCCTACTTACGATGGGTTCACAGCCACAGGAATGGAGTAAATTTATGTTTTTCTGGAATACATAGTTCCAAACCACCACAAATTCATTCAACAAATACTTACAGAATCAATATTTATGAGTAACTACTCTCTGTGAAAGATCATCCTAAGGTCTTCTCTAGCCTCAGCTCACCCATTGTGCTTGATTCTTCTCACCCTGGACACATTGATCTCTTTTGAATTCACTATGCTTCCTCCTATCACAAGGCCCTTGCACTCAATTAACTTACCTGGACTTTTTTCCTCTGTCCCTCCTAAAACATTTCCTTCTTAACTTAGTGAAGTCATTTGTCAGATATCAACTCAACCACAACCTTCTTTGAAAGCCTTCTTTGATCTGTTTTCTGGGTCAGTCTCCTACAATATTTTCTTTACTGCAAAGCCTCATCTCATTTGAAATTATGGGTGTATTGATATATTTATTTGATTAGCACTTTTATCCCACTAGGCTCTAAGTTCCATTACCACCTTAGCACATTGCCTGACACCCACTCAGTAAACCCTAGAACAAAGGGTCAAGGAAGTCTGAGGGTGTGCTTCCAGCAACAAGCTGTCAGATCTGCCAGGGAAAGCTTTGAGATCCTCATTCTTACTTATAGCTTGAATTAAACATGATTGACAGCTGCTCACATCCATTTGAAGGTTTTATTTTGGTCCAATCAATCTAAGGGCACAAAGGCAAGTGAGTTGGCTCTATCAGCCCATCTGGCTATTTTTAATATATTGATGATATAATGCATAAACATTGAAGTTGATATTTTTCAGAATCTGTACCACTTTGTGCTTCTTTTTTTTTTTTTTAAGATTTATTTTTTTTATTTTTCCCCCTCCCTCACCCCAGTTGTTTTTGTTCTGTCTGCTCTCTATGCGCTCTTCTGTGTCTGCTTGTCTTCTCTTTAGGCAGCACTGGGAACCAATCCTGGGACCTTCCGGAGTGGGAGAGAGGCTGCTCAATCTCTTGCACCACCTCAGCTCCCTGGTGTGCTGCGTCTCTTATTGTTGTGTCTTCTTGCTGCGCCAGCTCTCCGCAAGGGCCAGCACTCCTGCATGGGCCAGCACTCCTCATGGGCCAGCTCTCCACTCAGGCCAGCTCCTTGCCTTCACCAGGAGGCCCCAAGAATCGAACCCTGGACCTCCTATATGGTAGATGGGAGCCCAATCACTTGAGCCACATCTGCTTCCCTGTGCTTCTTTTTAAATGAATACTTTGTTCTGCCATGTATTCTAGATGATAAGCCTTCACTAGATGATAAGGACAGAAACACAACTAAACATTTTGTTTATTTTCTTATAAATTTACATTTATCTTCTTATAAATTTACTTGTTATAAGTGCTCAAGAACTATTACTTTGAACCAAATACTTGATCTCATTTGATCCTTATAAGACTTCAATGATTTTGGGGGGCATTAATATCGATACACGAAAAATGAGAGCACAAGTTTTGAGACGGGCAAAATTTGTATAATGATTGTACGATAACTTAAAGACATTGCTAAATCCATATTTTGTGATATATGACTTGGGAGCCCTGACTTAGAAGAGCACATTAAATTTGGGGCCCTTGATTACCAGGAAAGACATAAACAAACTAGAGGGAGTTCAGGTAGGAAAAATAATCATAATTAAGCTTCTGGAGGGGTGTGAGGAAAGATGAAATGAACTAAATATTTATAGTCTGGTCAAGTAACAACTAAGGGGGAGGCAAGAATGATTTATGGCTAGAATTATCTCACACACTTCAGCACTGAAGAGGCAGTTTCACTGAGATCGGGCAACAGGGACCAGGAGTTAGATGACAGGCCAATGGGAAGGACATTTAGAAAAGTACGATATAAGATAAATTGTAAAGAAATTTTGAACAGCAAGAACGGATATGCTGCTGAAAAGTTTCCCAAGGGTAACAGTCAACAAACCATCCCTGGAGATGTCTCAAAGCAGAGAGAGAAATTAACCAGAAATTGTCCTGCAGGGAACAGCTCTGTCCAGACATTAGACATGAAAGGGAGAGCGCTGCAGATTTTCTCTCTAATTTATATTCTTCTAGGATCCCATGAGGCTGAGAAAAGATGTGAGGAACAATGCAATGAGGACTCCGGGTGCTGGGGTTTGCTTAGATGTCTCAGCCTTGACTCATATTTCTAATGAGTTGGCACAAAAAGCAACACACTAAGAAGCCCCTGCTAGCATTTCAGATGCTTTATTTTATCCAAGAGCCTTCATTAGTCTGTCCCATGGGAGTAGGTGAAACAATTATGAACCTAGGCAAAAATTAGGAGGGTATGTGTGCAAGTGTACAAGCACAAGTGTTTGAAACCTGCAAGTCACAGATGCCATATATGTAACAATTGTATTTTAACAAATTGGGAAAAATATCCAAGTTCAAATGGTCAGATTATGATTTTTATCTCAGAACATCATTATAACTGTGATTTGGCCATCTTTTAGAGCATCATATTCAAGGGATTTATCATATGCTTTAAATTAAGCCTGGCACCCCAGCATCCTGCTTCCTTGTAAGGTATTCACTTCATAAACACAGAAGCAGGATAAGATAGGATCCTGGCAAGTCAGGGATGGCTCTGGGTAATCAATAATCTTCTTACAGTGGCTAAGGATCTCCTTTCCAGCTCAAAACCGGTGAACATTTTGGAAAGGTGCTTAACAAAAAGACTCTGCTAAAGTAAATATGATACAGTTCCAGGAAAGAACTTCCTAAAAGTTAGACTACTGGTAACATCTATGCCTTAAAGCCAAAGGTTTCTTAGCAGGAGAAACAGAAGTATAGAATTATCTTGCTAAAATCAAAAGTGTTCAATAAATCCATGGGGAAAAATGCTCAATCTTATTAGCAATCAGGGAAATACAAATTAAAACCACAATGAGACACTAATTCTTAGCTACCAAATTAGGCCTAATTAAGCATATGACAATATCAAGTGTTGGTGGAAATGTGGAGTAATGGAAACCCTCGTGCGCTTCAGTGGGAGTTTCAATAAATGTGACTGCTTTGGGAAAACTTGTCATTACCTCGTAAAAGTCAAGATGCCCTTTCTATGACTCAGCTCCTAGATATGCACTCTAGAGATAGGTTGCTGTACTGGGGGACATGAATGATATTCATGGGGACATGAATAAGTTCATAATGTCATAAAGTTGCATTCCCAAAGGCCCATCAAGAGTTGATTAAAGTGTGGTTAATTAATACCATAGAATGTTATACAGCAGAGAAAATGATTGAAATACAGCACTACGCATCCACATAGCTGAACTTCAAATACTTACTATTTAGCAAAGATGCAAGTCAGAGAAGAATAATTCTATCATATTTACTTTACAATGGTCAAGTGCTGGTAAAATGAAACAACATGTTAAAAATGCATACGTGTCGACAAAACTGTAAAGACAGGCAATATTGTTGATGGGTACATTGGTATTAGTTTCATAACTATCATTGTTATCAGCATCATTATTATTAATTATACCAAACAATTTTATATGTAAAGCTCACAATTTAAATAAATCATATGACGTTAAAACTGGAAATACAACTAGAAATTACCTAGTCTGACACCATCATTTAACAAGAAAAATATGTTGGAAGATGGAGGATTGGGGGGTGTCAAGTCTATCCAACATAAAATAGCTAGAGTATAGGCAGAGACTGTCTGATGGGCTGCTCTGGGGCTCAGGACACCAGGGGAAGGCAAGACTCCACCTAGAAAAGAAAGGGGCAAAAGAAAGGAGTCTCAGCTGACTGAAAATCACACATACAGCTGCAAAAGTGGACCCCCCACCTAGGTAGCAAATAGCAGTCTGTGGACTCCAGTGGCTGTGGACTGCAGTGGCTGCAGACTGAGGAGGTTGCAGGGGTCCTCTTGCCCAAGAAAGGGGAGAGGAAGGGGCACAGTCTACATCAAATTCAGATTTTGGCCAGTGAACTTGGTCTGCTTCATTGGAGGTGTCCACACTTCCAGGCCAGGTGGGGCCATGACATTGTTTGCACTGAGAGCAAGAAGGAACACTAAAGATACTTTTCCTTCTCAAACACCCTTCCTACTGCCCCAGGTTGGTTGCTGAGGAGAAAGAGGGAGAGACAATGTGGCCAGCCAAGGGTGGAAAAGAGCCTCTGAGAAAGTTTGTTTGTGAGGCTTGGCCAGCCCTGAGGACATTGCTTCTGTACAACTCACGCTGCCCAAGGAGTTACACTGAATGAATTCCCCCTAGCACCTGGGGTCTGAGCTGAGAGGTCTGCCAGAAAAGTGCATGTTAAAGGATAAATAAATAAATAAATAAATAGGCAAGCAGGTGCCTTTACTGCCACCCTCTTCAAAGCCCTTGGAAGCTGCCCTGAACCCCATGACTGGGTCCTTAGCCCTGATTTGAGCACTTAAACAGGGGTAGTCCCAAATATCTAGAACAAGTCAAAGAACAGTGGTAGCACACAGCTGCTTAACAGTAAATCCCTAGACTTGCAAGAGAAACTGAACATCAGAGTAAACTCAGCATCAAAATCAGATGACTACACATCAGCAAAAAATTACAAGCCATACAAAGAAAAAGAAGATATGACTCAGGCAAACGAATGAATCAAAGCTCCTGATGAGACACAGGACTTGAAACAGCTAATCAATTAGGTTCATACAAATCTCCTAAATCAAATCATGGAGTTGGAGGACAACATGGCTAAGGAAATAAAAGACATTAAGAAGACACTGGGTGAGCACAAAGAAAATTTGAAAACTTAGATGGAAAAATAACAGAGCTTATGGGAATGAAAGACACAGTAAGTGAGATTAAAAATACAATAAGGGCACACAACAGCAGATGTGAAATCATGGAAGAAAGAATCAGCTCCATAGAGGAAAGAACAACTGAAATTGAAGAGAGAAGAACAGAGAGGTAAAAGAATGGAAAAAATTGAGCAGGGACTCAGGGAGTTGAGTGATATCACAAAGCACACCATTATATGTGTTATATACACCAGAAGGAGACGAGATATAAAAAGGGGCAGGAAGTATTTGAGGAAATAATGACTGAAAATTTCCCATCACATACAAAGGACATCGAATAAGACTTAGTGTAGATTTCTCTTCAGAAACCATGGAGGCAAGAAGGCAGTGGTATGATATAATTAAGGTAGTAAAAGAGAAAAACTCCCAGCAAAGAACTCTTGATCTGGCAAAATTGTCCTTCAAATATCATAGTGAGCTTAAAATACTCACAGATGAACAGAAACTAAAAGAGTTCATAAACAAAAATACAGCTCTGCGGGAAACATAAAGGAGGTTTTTCAGCCAGAAAGGAAAAGAGAAGAGAGAGAGGCTTGGAGGAGAGTGTAGAAGTGAAGACTATCAGAAAGTGTAAATAAAAAGGTAAAAAGATGGACAAAAATAAGACATGACATATGAAAGCCAAAGGATATTATGACTGAAGTACATAATGCCTTTACAGCAATAGCATTGAATGTTAATGAATTAAACTCCCCAGTCAAAAGACATAGGCTGACAGAATGGATAAGAAAACATGAGCCATGCATATGCTGTCTGCAGGAGACTTAGATGCAAGATGAAAATAGACTGAAAGTGAAAGGTTGGGAGAAAATATTTCATGCAAATAGTAACCAAAGGAGAGCAAGGTAGCTATACTGGTGTCAGATAAAACAGACTTTAAATGCAAAAAGTGATAAGGGATGCAGAAAGCCATTCTATATTAATAAAAGTGATAATCCACCAGGAAGGAGTAATAGTCATAAATATCTATGCACCTAATGAGGGGGCCCCAAAATACATGAGGCAAACTCTGGGAAAACTGAAAAGAGAAATAGATTTCTCTACAATAGCTGGAGACTTCAACACACCACTCACATAAATAGATAGAACAACCAGACATAAGATTAGCAAGGAACAGAGAACTTGAACAACATGATAAATGAGCTGGACCTGACAGACATATACAGAACATTGTACCCCAAATCAGCAGGTTGTACATTCTTCTCAAATGCTCATGGATCTTTCTCCAGGATAGACTACACGATGAGCCACAACATAGCTCTCAATAAGTTTAAGAAGATTGAAATTATACAAAGCACCTTATCTGATCATAATGGAATCAAAAATAGGTGGAAAAGGGGAAATTTTGCAAATATATGGATACTAAACAACATGTGTCTAAACAATCAGTGGGTCAAAGAAGAAATTGCAAGAGAAATTAGTAGATATCTCGAGATGAATGGAAATGAGAACACAAGTTATCAAATTTTATGGGATATAGGGAAGGTAGTGCTGAGAGGGAAATTTATAACCCTAAATGCCTATATTAAAAAAGAAGAAAGAGCTAAAATCAAAGATCTTACTGAGCAACTGGAGAAACTGGGAAAAGAACAGCAAAAAAATCCCAAAGCAAGCAAAAAGAAATAATAATTAGAGCAGAAATAAATGAAAATAAGAACAAAAAAAGGAGAAATTCAACAAAACCTAAAGTTGGTCCTTTGAGAAAATCAATAAAATCGACAAACCCTCAGCAAGACTAACAAAGGAAAAAAGAGAGAAGTTGCAAATAAATAAAATCAGGAAAGCGGGGACATTATGACTAACACCACAAAAATAAAAAGGATCATAAGAGGATATTATAAGAAACTGTATGCCAACAAATTAGACCACCTAGATGAAATGGACACATTCCTAGAAGTGCACAAACAACCTAAACTGACTCTACAAAAAATACAGAAGCTCAACAAACCAATCACAAGCAGAGATTGAATTAGTCATCAAAAATCATCCAACAAAGAAAAGTCCAGAACCAGATGGCTTCACAGGTGAATTCTACAAAACATTTCAAGAAGAATTAATGCCAATTCTGTTTAAACTCTTCCAAAAAATTGAAAAGGGGGGAAAATTACCCAACACATTTTATGAAGCCAACATCACCCTAATGCCAAAGACAGGTAAAGACACTACAAGAAAAGAAAATTACAGACCAATCTTTCTAATGAACATAGATGCAAAATTCTTAACAAAATATTTGCAAATCAAAGCCAACAGCATATAAAAACAATTATACATCATGATCAAGTGGGATTTATTCCTGGTATGCAAGGGTGGTTCAACATATGAAAATCAATGAATGTAATATACCACATTAACAAATTGAAGGGATTTGTTATCTCATCTCGATTGACACAGAAAAGGCATTTGACAAAATCCAGCATCCTTTCTAGATAAAAACACTTCAAAAGATAGGTATAGAAGTAATGTTATTCAACATAATAAAGGGCATACATGAAAATCTCACAGCCAACATCTTACTCAATGGAAAGAGTTTGAAAATTTTCTCTCTAAGATCAGGAATGAGACATAGATGCCCACTGTCACCACTGTTATTCAATACTGTGCTAGAAGTTTTAGCTAGAGCAATTAGGCAAGAAAAAAAAAGGCTTCCAAGTTGGAAAAGAAGAAGTAAAACTCTCACTATTCACAGATGATATGATCCTATATTTAGAAAATTCTGAAATATCTACAACAAAGCTATTAGAGCTAATAAATGAGTTCAGCAGTGACAGGATACAAGATCAAGTGAAAATCATAGCTTTTCTATACACTAGTAATGAGTAAGCTGAGGAGGAAATCAAGAAGAAAATTCCATTTACAATAGCAACAAAAAGACTCAAATATCTAGGAATTAATTTAACAAGGGACATAAATGATCTGTATTCAGAAATCTATAAGACATTGCTAAAAGAAATAAAAGAAGACCTAAAAAAATGGAAGGACATTCTGTGTTCATGGATTGGAAGACTAATCATTGAGAAGATGTCAATTCTACCCAAACCGATTTATATATTCAGTGCAATATCAATCAATATTCCAACATCCTACTTTACAGAAATAGGAAAGTCAATTCCCAAATTTACTTGGGAGGGAAAGGGGCCCCAAATAGTCAAAAACATCATAAAAAGAATGAAATTGAAGGATTTACATTTCCTGAACTTGAAGTGTATTATAAAGCTATAGTGGTCAAAACAGCAAGGTATTGGCATAAAGATAGACACACTGATCAATGGAATTGAATTGAGAGTTCAGAAATAGACCCTCACCTCTATGGTCAACTGATTTTAGATAAGCCTACCAGGCCTACTTTTCTGGGACAGAACAGTCTTTTCAACAAATGGTGCTGAGAAAACTGGATATCCATAACCAAAAGAATGAAAGAGGACCCCCATCTCACTTACTATACAAGAATCAACTCAAAACAGATTAAAGACCTAAACATAATAGCCAGGACCATAAAACTCTTAGAAGAGAACATAAGGAAACATCTATAAGACCTCGAGTAGGTGGTGGTTTCATAAACCTTACACCCAAAGCATGAACAACAAAAGAAAAAATAGAGAAATTGGACCTCTTCAAAATTAAACATTTCTGCACCTCAAAGGATTTTGTGAAGGTGGTAAAAATGCAGCCTACTCAATGGGAGAAAATATTTGGAAATCACACAACCGACAAGGGTCTAATATCGGTGATATATAAACAGATGCTACAACTCAACAATAAAAAGACAAATGACCTGATTAAAAAATGGGCAAAAGACCTTAACAGACATTTTTCTAAAGAAGACACAAATGGCAAAAAAAAAAACCAAAACCCACACATGAACAAAATGTTCAACATCACTGGCTATTTATGGAAATGCAAATCAAAGCTACAATAATATATCCTTTCACACCTACTAGAATGGCCACTATTAACAATATTAACAAAACAGAAAACTACAAGTGTTGGAGAGGATGTGGAGAGATAGGAACACTTATTCACTGTTGGTGGGAATGTGGAATGGTACAGCCACTGTGGAAGTCTGTTTGGCAGTTCCTAAGAGAGTTAGATATAGATCTACCATGTGACCTGGAAATACCACTATTAGGTATATACCCAGAACAGAGCAGTGACACAAACAGACATCTGCACACTGAAATTCACAGCAACATAATTCACAATTGCCAAAAGATGAAAAAAAGACCCAGGTTTCCATCAACTGATGAATGGATAGACAAACTGTGGTATATACTTACCATGGAATATTATTCAGCTGTAAGAAGAAATGATGTCATGAAGCATATGACAATGAAACTGGAGGACATTTTGTTGAATGAAGCAAGCCAGGTACAAAAGGACAAGTATTGTATAATATTGCTATTATGAACTAAATATACTAAAAAAAACTCATAGATTTAATAGCTAGAATATAAGTCACCAGAGAAAAGAATCTGGTTAGAGAATGGAAAGCTAAGATTTAATCTGAGCAGAATTGGTTTTAAAAAAAGTTGTTTGTAAATGTTTGGAAATGAAAAGAAATGATGAAAGCACATCATAGGATTTATAATTAGTAGCGCTAACATATGGCTATGATGGTTTGTTTTTCTTTTTTTTCTTTTTTGGAGTAATGAAAATGCTCTAATATTGATTGAAGTGATGAACGCACAACTCGGTGATTATATTAAATGCCATTGATTGTACACTAGGTTTATGAACAACACAAAAATAATATGGTAGGTTGGGGGAAAAACACACCAAGGGCAAGATACAGACTATAGTTAGTAGTAATACTTTGATTATGTGCTTTCATAATTTGTTACAAACATTTCACAACAATGCAAGTTACTTTTGGTGGCATGATGTATGGGAACCCAGTATGATGTTATGTATATTTGTTTTGTAAGTTTACAACTTTACTATAAGATATCCCATTTCCTTCCTTTAAAAGGCAGTTAAGCACAGAAAATATTTTTTAAAGACTGAAAAATTAGTAAAGTCTGAAAAGGTTGGTGCTTAAACTTACAAACTTCAGTTATGAAGAAAATTCACTTAAGTTAATAGCATTTATAATAACCATTTAGCTCCTTTTTTCTCTTTAAAAAAACATAAAAGCAGATATAAGAACATTTTATAGTCCAGAATAACGTTATATTTATAAGCCCTCTCATCAGTTCATAAACATCATAAAGATCCAGTTAATTCAGTGGATCATTTTTGTCTTAGATATTCTCAAGTATAGCTTCTGGCAAGAACCAAGCTTTAAAGTAAGAGCAAAGTAAAAGAGAAAAATCTCCAGATTGTAATAAATATCCCCTTGTTATGTTCCATCATAATAACCACAAGTGGTATAAATGGCCTTCCAACTTGGAAACTGTAAAATGACTGAGCCAGCAAGCAGTTACAGAATTTGGATTCATGAAATTAAGTCAAAATACATCACGAAAGCAAGAAGTAGGGTATAGGCACTGGACTCATAGAATTTACCGAAGAAGAGAAAATTTCTCACCCAAATCAGGCCTTAATAATATACTTAAAATATGATCAATAAACATGGAATGATTTGTGTGATTCCTAGTTGAACTTTCCCCCAAGAAATGAAAACTCAGAATAAGTGAGTGTTTGGAACTACTATTCATAATATGCAACATGTATTGTTATTACTATGGGCAAATTACAGTCAATAGTAAAAATGAAGGCACATTCAATCATAGGCATTATTATGTATTTATAAATTGTACCATTGGACAGAGTTCAGGCTTCCCTAAACTACCAAGGAAAACACTTTTATTTAACATTTGAGTAAAGGGTTTTTGCTTTTTAACCTCAGGCTAAAATTTGTCAAAGAATTTTAGAGCTATATAGTAATTTGTATCATTAATCAGCCAACCTGCATTTCTGTGTGTTAGTCCAGTGCTAAATCAGAGAAATATAAAATAAGGAAAACACTCTAATGTGGGAGAAAGCAAAAGTGTGATACTAAATTGTGTGCAATTTACCTGAGTGCTGCAATTATAAAGGTGCATAATAATTTGCATTTTATTTTTACTAGCACCCACTTGGCATATGTCATATAATTTTATCTTGCCCATTTTGTTGTTGTTGACCTATGGGGGAAATAATCTGATTGCTCATTCTTTCTTATTGCGAAGCTTAACATTCAATTTACTTAAAGTCTTGTTTTGAAGGAAAATATCTTAAATGCATTAGATTGACGCCATGATACTGATATTGAAATACCAATAAGAAATGCTTTGATGTTTGAAAAGTAATAACTGTGAAGCAAAGTCCTATTAATCCAACCTGGTAACCCCTTTATAAAAAGAATAAAGTGCCAAGGTCTGCATGACCTATCAGCCTGTAGTGCTCACTGCTGTTAAATAATATTGGTCGAGAAGTCACAAGTTGTAACAGTACCGCTTAACTGTCATCAGAGTACAGCTCAATGTCCCACTAAAAGAAACACTCATGAACATTTTACAAATGTACTTTTAAGGCAAGTTTCCGTGACTTTGCAAAGTATAATACAGCATGTTCAAAATAGTGCCTGTGCATCAAAGCCGAGGCTTCACAGTGAGAACAGCTCTCCTGGGCTTCATCAGGGGAGGCAGTATTGATGCTAGACAGCTTAGAGACAGAGCTGCCATTCTGTAGGGCCAAGCTAAAGGGAAGCAAGCAGCCCACAAGCAGGCTGCAGAACAATTCACCCGGCATTGTGCTGATACTGAATTCAGTGTTTTTCAATCATGAGTTAGTGAGATTCCAGACTACGATTCATTAAGGGATAACTGTGTGACAACTCATGAATCTCTTAAATCTTCCTCTGGAGCATCATAATAAAGAAACTGGGGGGCTGGGGAAATAGAAGACTCCACATTTACATTTATAAATTGTCAATGTACATACTATTTACCACTCCACTTTAGAGACTGCAGTGTTTTCTCAGAACCAAGTGACTTTTTATCTTTAGTTAATCAGATAAACCTCAGCAGGGTTATGCCATTACTCTTTTTACTCAGGCAAATCTAAGACTTCCTGAAATTTACATATAGAGTTCATCTAAGAGATTATCATCTGAAATAGATTAATCCACTAAAAATTTATCATTTGAGTCGGTAGCTGTATAACAAATACCAAAAAAAAAAAAAAAAAA
>JAQZBX010019325.1:0-26445 GCA_029593785.1 Cabassous unicinctus
AGGGATTCCCATATGCTCCACTCCCCACTCCTCCCATACCCTCCCACATGAACATTCTTCATTAGTGTGGCACATTCATTGCATTTGGTAAACATATCCTGGGGCTCTACCACTAAGCATGGACCATTGTTCACACTGTAGACCACACTTTCTCCCACACAGTTCTGCATGTTATGTGATGATATAAAGTGGCCTATATCTGTCGTTGCAACGTCACTCAGGATGATTCCCAAGTCCTGAAAAAGCCCCTGTATTACAACTGCTTTTCCCTCTCCCTGCCCCCAGAGCCGCTAGTGACCACTGACTCCACATCAATGTTGTAATTTCTTTCAACGCTAGAATTACAATATGTCTGTAGCAGAATACCAGTAAGTCCACTCTAGTCCATAGCTCTTCCCCCAATCCCAAGGATTCTGGGATGGTGATGTCCACTCTACCTCTAATTGAGAGGGGGCTTATATCCCATGGGGAAGATGGATGTGACTATCTTGCTTGCAGTTGCAGACTCTCTCTGTTCCTTGGGATGGTCGTTGTCCATCATCATCTCCTTTTTAGTTGTCCTGGGTGAGTCCAATGAGCTGTAGAGTAGGTGTTGCAACTCCACTGAGGTTCTGGGCCCAGCCGGCACATGGACAGCCCAAAGACTCGTCACTTAGTCTTTTTATATTCTGATTCTTTTTTTTTATTGTAAACAATTTTGTTGAAAAATATTATGTCAAAAAGACTTAAATATTAAACACTTGATTTCTTTTTAAAATACTTTTAATGAGTAGTGCTAATTGCAATAGCAAACAATGTAAAAATATATCAAATAAAATAAACTTGTTTTTGTAATTTTAGTTTTATTTTTCAGGAAAAATTCTAATTAAGCCAACTTATTAACTACCTGTTTCCCCCTTGCTTTGTCTCTGGGTGGGAGGCACTACATGACATGCATGGACCTGGAATCTTGCCCCATTCCCTTTCCCTGAGAAGTGACTTCTGATACCCGCTTGTAACCGTTGGCCAATTTGATGTAATTATGAATTCCAAAAATATAATTGGATCATGTTTGTAAACTGATCTGTTAATCTGGGCATGATTAGGTTATGATTAAGGTGTTTAGCCCCACCCCTTGGTGGGTGGAGAATCGAATATAAAAGGAAAGGCAAAGAACACAGTGGAAGCAGTTTTTGAGAAGCAGTTTTGATGATGGAGAGATGGCCCCAGGAGGAGAGAAGTGAACAGTTCGCCTGAAAGTCTACAGCTGACCTTGTGGAGGAAACAGAGGTGCTAAGCCCAGAGAGAAATGCAGCCCTGGGAAGAGAGGAACCCAAGAAGACTGAACGCTGGCAAAGGTCGGCAGCTGTCTTGCTCCAACACGTGGCAATGGACTTTGGTGAGAGAAGAAACTTAAGCTTTATGGCCTGGTAACTGTGGACTTTTACCCCAAATAAACACCCTTTATAAAGACCAACCAATCTCTGGTATATTGCATTAGTGCCCCTTTGGCTGACTAATACAGAATTTGGTACCAGAAGTGGGGTAGTGCTTTTGTAATTACCAAAATGTTGGAATGGTTTTATAAATGGGTAAGGGGTATTTTTTGGAGGAATTGTGAAATGCTTGATGGAAAAGGCCTAGATCACTTTGAAGAAACTGTTGATAGTAATATGGATGCTGAAGAGACTTTCTATGATGCCTTAGAAGTAAATGATGAAACTTTTATTGGAAACTGGAGGAAAGGCGATCCATGTTTTAAAGTTGCAGAGAACTTAACGAGATTAACTCCTGGTGTTATATGGAAGACAGAATTTGAAAATGGTGAACTGGAGCATTTAGCTGAAGAACTTTCCAAGATAAACTCAGAGAATGTGGCTTGACTTCTCCTTGCAGCTTATAGCAAAACACTAGATGAGCGAAATACACTAAGGACTGAACTTTTGGGCACAAAGAAAACAGAAACTGATTCTGGAACTTCCAAGTTTCTGGAAATCAAATTCCCAGATGAAAATGCCAATTTGAAGACTTTACTAAACTTGGAACTTGTAAATCAGAATTGAAGATACAGTTGTCTAGGAAAGACTTGTGGAAAGTCTTACTGTCTGATGGCTTGGACCCCTGCTTCCTACATGCTAAACCAAAAAAGTTTTTGAGAGAGCTGTATGAACAAAACCACTGTCAGTTTGGACAAAAGTGGACATAGAAAGGAGAGATTAAAGGAGAATCAGCTTTAAGAAGAAAACCGTGGAAGCAAAGATCTGGGCTCAAGACATCTCCTTGGGCTGAGAGAGGAGCCCCACCCATGTGTACAGAGAGGGTGAGATTTCCCCTGCAGTTGAAGAGGATGGATGTTCCTACCCGATGTTCTGAGAAAGTTTTGATGCCCCATGGTGCAGAGAGGGTGAGTTTTTCCCAGCAGTTGAAGAGGGTTGATGTCCCCACCCAATGTTCTGGGAGAGTTTTGCCATCCCAGGGTGCAGAGAGGGTGGAGCACATTCCTCACAGATTAGGATGGTTAAGGTCAACACCCCATAGGTCTGTGAAGGGTGTACCTGACCCCATGGATTAGAGAAGGCCAGGTGGTCAACCCGTTGCTCTGAGAGGGTTGAACCTGTATTTCAAAGGTTAGGGAAGGCCAGGTGGTCAACTCATTGGTCTGAGAGGGTTGAACCTGTATGCCAAAGTTTAGGGGGAATGTTGTCTTCACCTCACTGCACTGGGGGGGGGGGTAAGACTCTAACCCAAGGATTGGGTAAGGTGTGGCAATCAACCCAACACTCTTGGAGGGTGAGGTCTGGAGCTTGGTCGACACCCAGATGCTTGATGAGGGTGGAACCAAGAAAATGGCCATTGGGCAAGCCTGTGGAAAGGGTGGGTTCCAATGTGGCCCCAAGGAGAAGAAACCATCTTCTAAAGAATGACTCTCAGACTTTGAAACCGAATGAAGGATGCCCTGCAGGTTCACTGAACTGTAGAGGATCCATGACTCATGTTTAACATGCCAGTTTCTTCTTATGATAATGAAAATGTTTATCCTTTGCCTTTCCATTGTGCATTGGAAGCAGTTAAATGGTTTTGTAAGTTTCAGAGGTCTGTAGCAGAAGTGATTTTGCCTGAAGACAAACTGTATTTCTTTAAACTGCCTATGATATGATTTTGTACTTAAATTTTTACTGATTTAAGGTTTTTTGAATATTGTAATGTGTGTTTTTGGAATTCAGAGGGTGGAGTGTAACCATTGGCCAATTTGATGTAATTATGAATTCCAAAAATATAATTGGATCATGTAATACATGATCTAATACATGATCTAATACACCGCTCCTGTATGATGACTTCAGGAAGCAAGACATCTGCTCCTCCATGCTACAAGCTTTGCAGGGGACAGTCCCTGTGTGTGAGATCTGTGGCTACCCAGCCAGGGCTGGACTGTAGGGGCACAGTCTAACTAACTCAGGAAGTAATAGCAAGCTCACCTTCTGAGAGACCTGAAGCGATGGTCCCTCATATCAAAATCCCTATATACTGACCACTGTGTCTGTAGCTCAGTTTTTCTGAGCACATATGGTTAGGAAAATAGCATTTATTTATTAGTCCTGTGGAACATTAAAGTTTCTTTGAAATTTTGGTCTCCATTCTAAACAAATTCACTCCTTTCAATACCAAATATCATCAGAAAACGAGTTTCTCCTCTTCTTACTAATCTGTGGATCACCATTCAATCCGTACCCAATCCTTCCTATGCCTCTTTTCCTCTAGGCAATTCTTGTTTAAGGGAAAAATAGTTAAAAATGATAGCAACCCACTTAATATGCAATTTATAATGCCAAGTGCTTTTCACATAGCCTTATCTAAACCTCACAGCATTCCTATGAAACAAATATAACTGCCCCTATTTATCCAGGTTTGTAAAGCCTAAAAAACTTGCCCAAAGCCACCCAGTAGTGGAGTTGACATTTGACCCAAGATCTAAAGGGTTCCAGAGTACAACTCTGCTATACTGAATTCCTAGTAGAAGGGTTTCTGCATATTCCCTCCAAATAACTTTTAGTCATATGGGCAACTTAAAACCCAAAGAAATTTGAATACCTTTTCAAATAACTCACAAAATTTTTATTTGGTAGCTCCATAAATATTGGTTGAGCATGTAATATATACTAAACCCTAAAAATAAAAAAGTTAATAAATTTGGTTCCTGTCTTGAAAAATCAGGGGGCAAGTGTATTGGTAGGATGGGGGCATTTGGAAATGCAAAATAAGTATGGCTCCACAAACCCTTTTCTACAATTATGAAATCCCCAAAGCTTTGAAAACTAAAAATTATTTTGTAAGTTATGGCAATTTGGCACCAACATCTTACCTGAGTTGGTTTGAGCTACTTAAGTTCTTCAATTATTTCCCTTAGTGTGACTAAAATTCACAGATGTCATTACAGATATATTAATGAGTATGATTACTAGGTGTTATCTCAGATAATATTTGATATGTGTATCATTTTACCTTTCCAAAATCCAAAAAAGAATCTTTTTGAAACACATCATGGTCCAAGAGTTTGGGGTAAAGGATTTTAGGCAAGAAATTACAATACTAGTGTTATAATGGTGGATGTGTTTTAAAAGCCTTTAGGAATACAAGAGCTTCAAGAAAGATGTACTCCTGGGTCTGATTGTTGAAAGATGAATGCAAGTTTGCCAGGTAGCCAGACAGGAGGAGAAAGCTTTGGAGCTAGAACAAAGTGAGGGCTGGGTAAGAAGTACAGATGTTGCAGCACCAGAAGACTGAGGCTGGACTGATGCCCAGGGTCAGCTCATAAAAATGCTGTGGGGAAGCAGATGTGGCTCAAGGGATTGGGCTCCTGCCTACCATATAGGAGGTCCAGGATTTGATTCCCAGGGCCTCCTGGTGAAAGGTAAGCTGGCCCATGCAGGAGAGTTGGCCCGTGCAGTGCTGGCCCACGTAGAGAGCTGGCCCATGTAGAGAGCTGGCCCACGTAGAGAGCTGGCCCACGCAGGAGTGCTGGCCCGCGCAGAAAGCTGGTGCAGCAAGATTATGCAACAAAAAGAGACACAGAGGAGAGACAATAAGAGAAGCAGCAGACCAGGGAACTGAGGTGGCACAAGAGATTCAGTACCTCTTTCCCACTCCAGAAAGTCCCAGGATCAGTTCCCGGTGCCACCTAAAGAGAAGACAGGCAGACACAGAAGAACACACCGAGAACAGACAGTGAGCACAAAACAATGAGGGGTGGGGGATAAATAAATAAAAATAAATCTAAAAAAAAGAGATGCTGTGGAATGCCCTGCAGAGTTTGGGCTTGCCCCCGAAAGCTCAGGGGCACCCGGAAGAGTGGCCAAAGCCCTCAGCTTGCCAGACATGGCTTGGTTCCTTCCTGCTGCTAGTTTTTATAGCCTACACTTCCACTCTCAGAAGGCCCTGGTTTGGATGATACATGATATGGACCACCGAGATAACAGAATGAGATTTTAATTTTAGAAGGAAAATTGTCAACGTTGAGGAAAATGGAGCTAGGGTCAGAGATTCCCACAGGCTTCTTTTCCAAGATGAAGACAATGTTTTGAGTGTTCAGGCCCATCTCTTAGGAATAGTGGCATAGGGAGAATTCCTAAAATGCTTGGGGGTAGAATGTAAGATTGTTTGGTGCCTGACCCAAATTACTAAGAAAGAAGATGTTTTCAGTTACAGACTGAAATTACTTTCTCCTTCTCCCCCCACTCCATACTGTCCCACAGTTTCTTCCATCTTGCTTTTGGCTCTAAATGGGTAGAAGACATCCTGATGAAGGAGTTGATTGAGTTACCATATTCAGAAAAATATTGTATAAATTGTTCTGAAAATATACAAAGATTCTATCAGGGGCCATAATTTTAATTCCTCTATTTTTAAACTATAGTTAATAATCAGCAAACACATTGACTTTATCAAGCATTTATGGTGCTAATGAATAATAAAAAAGTAAAAGTAAAATAAACCACAAAATAGAAAATCTGATCACACATTCCATTATCAATGAAATATAAATATTTAATAATTGCTTTAGTAACTAGAAAATGAAGGAAAAGATTAATGCCTATTTATAACTGCGTGTCAAAAATAATTTGTATTCCTAGAGTTAAGTATCAACAAAAACTTGTAATTATTTCAATTTCTGATTGGATTTCCATTAGCTATTAATTGGGGGTTTAAATGGAACTATTTTATTTTACCAATCAGGGAAATGTATCTTCTAGTGATGAAAGATACAATGTCTAAAAGATTTTTATATTGTTTCAATTTAAAAATTTTTTTTGTATTTTATTTATTTTTAAAACTATTATTATTTCACTCCCTTATTTTATTTGGTTATTGTGTTGACTTTGTTTTTGGAGAGGTTTTGAATCACAAAAGGGTAAAAAATATGGCAGGGGAGGAGTACTGGTGTGGGGTGTCAGTGTTAGGGTATGTGTGGGTGCAACTAGGGCATGCCTCTAAGGCATATAAATATGTTCAAGTGTTCATGGGGTGTTGTCTCGGTGGGTTAAGATCCACACAATAACCAAAAGAATATTGAATTCCCATCCTGGGGAGCCCTACTACATTCTCTAATAGAATAGCAAGAATCCCCCAAGTACAAGGGCAGTGCCTAGTGAAGGAGGATGGACCATTGTGCTGGGCCCTTAATACTGATGATTGTACTTATGAACCTTTTCTTGTGAAATTGAAACTTAGCCTAGTATTATATATTGCCTAAGAGTTACCTCCTGAAAGCCTCCTTGTTGCTCAAATGTGGCCTCTCTCTAAGCCAAACTCAGCATATAAACATACTATCTTTCCCCTGGCGTGGGACATGACTCCCAGGGATGAGCCTCCCTGGCACTGAGGGATTATTACCAAGCACGAACTAGCAATGCATCCTAAAAAAGAGCTTGACCAAAAGGGGGAAATATTAAATACAAATGAGTTTTTATGGCTAAGAGATTTCAAAGTGAGTTGGGAGGTCATTCCAGAGGTTATGCTTATACACATCTCAGCAGGATCTCATTGACTGCCACAGTAAATAGCACCTCAAACAGCAGGGCTCCTGAGAACTCTAGAGACATCCAGACACAATAAGCAGGGCCAACAAGTTCAGGAATTTGACACCCTGTCAGTGGGCCTTACTCTGGAATTTATGCTCCCCAGTGTAACAGACTTAGACTCATGTATAGTTTCCCTACACATGGCTCTTCTACCCCTTTTATTTGAACCTATAATTAGTACTATACTTGTTAAATATATATCCCAGAGACTTAAATCTTTGGTCCGTTTATGTGCCAGTTAAGCCCTGAATTCTAGTGCAGTTGCAACCCTTACTCTCGAGTTCATTGGACTTATCCAGGACAACTAACAAGGAGATGATGATGTACAATGCCCATCCCAAGGAACAGAGAGTGTCTGCAACTGCAAGCAAGATAGTTCCATCCATCCGCCCCATGGGATCTAAGCTCCCTCTCAATTAGAGGCAGAGTGAGCATCACCATCCCCAAATCCTCAAGATTGAGGAATGAACAAAAGACTAAAGTAGACTTATTATATTATTATTGACTTATTATTATTCTAGCAATGGAAGAACTTTTATCATTGCTATAAAGGCAGTGGTTAACGGAGGTTCTTAGAGGAGGGAGAGAGGAGAGTAGGTGTAATATGGGGACATTTTTGGGACATTGGAATTGTCCTGCATGACACTGCAATGACGGATACAGACCATTATATATTCTGTCATAACCTACAAAATTGTGCAGGACAAAGTGTAAACTATAATGTAAACTATAGTCCATGGTTGGTAGCAATGCCTCAATATGTGTTCATCAGTTGTAACAAATATACCACACTAATGAAGGAAGTTGTTAATGTGGGAGGGGTAGAGGGTGGGACATATGAGAATCCTCTATATTTTATATGTAACTTTTATGTAACCTAAAGCTTCTTTAAAAATTAAAATTAAAAATTAAAAAAATAAATAAGGGAATTGTTCTGAAAACCTACAACTTCTCTAATAAAGGGAAAAAAAACCCAAGGTATCACTTTTCCCATCAAAAATTAAAACGCAACAATATTTCTCTGAGGTTGTAGGAATTAGTAAATTTATATGCTGTTTTTGCTACAGCCACTCAGGGGTTTATTTTGACAATATCTAGTAAAACTAAATATGTGCATACCCTATGACGCAGCAGTTCTACTTCTAGATATTTGCCTTAGAGAAACACTCACCAATATGCCCAAGGACAAAGGTCCAAGGATGCTCCCCGTAGCTATGTTGTAATCAAATTTCTGTCATGACTGTGATCTTAAGAAACACTATGTTACAATGAAATTAGATCTCAAGTACTGGTGAATGAAAAAAAGGCAATTCTATATTTTATATTTTTATAAGATTTTTTGTTTATTTGTATTTGGGCTGGACAGAAAGATACTAAAGTGGTAAGGTGGTGGTTCAAGGAAATTAGATTTCTAACATTTTTGTTTAAAAAAACAGGAATAAATTGGATTCATATTTGATGTTAAGGCTAAACAAATTTGTAGAAGAACATTACAAGGTTATGTGAACCTAGAAAAATTTCCCTTCATAGGAAATCTCTTGGTCTTCAGAACTTTAAGGATGATATAACACAAGATTGCTAAAATTGACTTTTTTAGGAGGATGGAAATGGAAAGTTTGTAGGGGGATATTATTAAATTTTAATATACTTTGTACTTTAGAACTGTTTTAGATTTATGGAAGCATTGATAAGCTACTATGGAAATTTCCCTCATACCCCTCACCCAGGTTCGCCTGTTATTAATATCCTAAATTAGTCAGTACTTTGTGCAGCTTTCCTTTGTTTTTATCTAATGTCCTTTTTCTGTTCCAGGATTTCACCCAGGATGCCATATTACATTATTTGTCCTGTCTCCTTAGGCTTCTCTAGGCTGTGACAGCTTCTCAGGCTTTCCTTGTTTTTGATAACCTTGGCAGTTTTGAAGAGTATTTTCAGTTATTTTGTTGAATTTCCCTCAATTGGAGTTTGTCTAATATTTTTCTCATGAGTGGACTTAAGGGTTTGGGGGAGGAAGGACACAGAAATTAAGTGCCATTTTCATCACAACACATCAAGGGCACACCTTATCAATGTGATTTAGCACTGTTGAGGCTGATCTTGACCACCTGGCTGAGGTGGTGACTGCCAGGTTTCTCCACTGTAAAGCTACCCTCTTCCCCCTTTCGATACAGTACTCTTTGGAAGGAGGTCACTCTACAAAGCCCCCATAAGAAGTGGCAATGCATTCTCCACCTGTTTGAGGGTGAAGGATCTACATAAACTGGAATTCTGCATGGTTGATTGTCTTTTCTCCCCCATTTATTTATTTACCCAATCTTATTACATTTTTTAACCATATTTCTTTGTATTATTTGAAGTAATGAGCATATGTTAATTTGTAATTATTTTTAAATAATATTTTAAAGAAAGCTATATAACAGGTCATTAATTTAGGACTTAAGAAAAGCACATACACAATTATCAGAAAGGGCCTGTGAAGTTTGAAAATGTAGCTAAAATAGTGTATCAATTCTCCATTAGTAATATATTATTATCACCTAGACCATAGACAGCAGTTTACACCAGTATTTAACATTACTCCCAGTTCAGAGAATAAGAAGTTTGCAACTTTAGATCAAAGAGGAATCAAGCAGAAGCATTTCCTATTGTGTGTACTTTTATGTTTCTTAAGCTTCGTGGAAGGTCACCAACCTTCATTTTGCAAAATCTTGGACCCGTAGTTGTGTACTTAAAAATGATATGCAGGGATTGTGGGAAGATGGCGACAGACTAATAGGCAGAGTTCAATGCCCTCACAAAAACAATGGAGAAAGAGCCAAAAGCTGTTCGGAGGACCTGCTTTGGGGTGTCAGCAGACCAGGACAGTGCCACACAACTCCCAGGAGGGTGAGGGACAGAGAGATGAAGAAGCTGAAATGAAAAACATGAGTACCAAGCCCCCATGGTGGCTGGGAAGGGATCCCCTCTCCCACCTCCAAGATATTAAGCTGGGCTAAAATACCTGGCTCACTTCAGCCAACTGAAAGGGGAGCAGACACTTTCCTCCCTGTCAGCTGTTTCAAGGGAAAAGGGAGGGGAGGTCAGGGGGTTTTTCTTCAGTGAATTTGGCCAGCAAAGCCTGCTGTGAATTTCCAATTTGGAGATTTCACACCAGAACACAGGAAAGTCCAGATTGAAACACCTCCGTGGAAGGGTGTGCTGACAAGCGCCATTTGATGGCCAGTCTGGAAATTGCATGGACAAAAACTTCACCCTCTCTGTATCCAACCTCTGGGAGAAAATCTGTGCCCCACTAGTGAGTCCCTGGCCCGATTTTCAAAACTTAATATGGGCAATTTTAAAGACTGAGAATAAATGGAACCAAATATCAAAGAGGAGTTGTGAAAAAAAAAATACACGAGAGAGAGAAATTAGCTATCAGAGTAAATTCACCAACATATTCAGATGCCTAGACATCAGCAAAAAATTATAAGCCATACTAGGAAACAGGAAGAGATGGCCCAGCCAAAGGAACAAACCAAATATCCTGAAGAGATATAGGATTTAATACAATTAATCAGTGATAATCACACAACTCTCCTAAATCAATTCAAAGAATTTAAAGAAAATATGAGTAAAGAAATAAAGGATATTAAGAAGACATGGGAGAGCATAAAGAACAATTTGAAAGCCTGCACAGAAAAGTAACAGACCTTATGGGAATGAAAGACACAATGGATGAGATTAAAAATATATTACAGACACAAAAGAGCAGATTTGCATTGCTTAAAGACAGAATTAGTGATTTCAAAGACAGAACATTTGAACCGGAAAAGACAGGAAAACAGAAAGAGAAGAGAATGGAAAAAGTGGAATGGTGTGTCGAGGAACTGAATGAAAATGCAAAACACACAAACATTCACATTATTGGTGTCTCAGAAGGAGACGAGAATGGAAAAGGAGCAGAAAGAATATTTGAGGAAATAATGACTGAAAACAACCCAACCCTTATGAAGGACATAAATATCAAATATCCAAGAAGGACAGCACACCCTAAACAGAATAAATCTGAATAGACCTACTCCGAGACACCTACTATTCATAATGACAAGTATCAGAGATAAAGAGAGGATTCTGAAAACAGAAAGAGAAAACCAAGCATCTCATACAAGGGAAACTCAATAAGATTAAGTGCCAACCTCTCATCAGAAACCATGGAGGAGAGAAGAAAGTGGTATGATGTATTTAAGGTACTGAAAGAGTAAAACTGCCAGCCAAGAATTCTGTATTTGGCAAAAGTGTTCCTCAAAAATGAGGGTAAGTTCAAAGTCTTCAGAGACAAACAAAAACTGATAGAATATGTTACCAAAAGACCAGATTTGCAAGAGATACCATAGGAGGTGCTGCCGCCTGAAAGGAAAAAACAAAGGTGAGAAATTTGGAGAAGAGTTTAGAAATGAAGATTATTAGGAAGGGTAAACTAAAGGATAAGAAGACAGACAATAGAACGAAATGACAACAGAGAACTGAAGGACAAAATGGATGAAGTAAGTAATGCCTTTACAGTAATAACCTGAATGTTAATGGATTGAACTTCCCAATAAAAAACATAGACTGATAGAATGGATAAAAAAATATGAGCCGTCTATATGTTGTCTACAAGAGACCCACCTCAGACATAAGGACACAACCAGGTTAAAAGTGAAAGGTTGGAAAAAGGTATTCCATGCAAACAGTAACCAAAAGAGAGCTAGAGTAGACCAGATAAATGTAAAATAACAACATTATAGTATATGAACAATAATTACCCAGTGCAACTGGCAAATTGTTCCTGTGATCAGTATTCTGTAATTTTTTCATACAAAATAAACACTTGCTTTTAATTGAGGAGGACTGGAGAAGAGATATATTTTTGGATACTTCACTTTTCTTTAACCCTTTCTTATTCATCCTCTTTAATTAAAATAATCTATCTGGATCAATAATGATTTAGCATGACCACTGTTGAACAAGATTTTGAGTTTTTCTGCCTCATAGAATTATGAGTTGGCAAATTTTTATCTGCTGTAGTTCATTCCAATAAGATGTGAAGAATTCCCAAATAGAAATTTGATTAGAAAGAATTATGACCTAAATGGAAATTAAATAATTAAATCAATAATTTACTTCATTCTTAGAGATTATCATGTCCAATAATTAGAGCTGTAATATAAAAATTGGAATTATGATATAATTAATTTCTATTATATTTGAATTACTATTTACATTTATAAATGTTTGTTGTTGTGCTATTTTTTATAATTGATTATATTAAATCTAACCTGGCCTTGCACTCTCTTTTCAAATTTGTAATTTCTTTCGATCTATTTTTCTATTTATTTTACAATTTTACAATAAACGACTTTTTAACAGCTAAAAAAAAGCCATTGATTATACACTTTGGATAGATCATATGGTATGTGAATATATCCCAATAAAACTGCTTAATAAACAAATAAATAATTGTGCAAGAACAACCAGAAATAGCAGCTACATACAGCAGGGGAAACAGAAAGGTTGAGAGGTGAGGAATTTTCTTGTCTTTTTGTTTATTATTATTATAGAAAAAATGAAAATGCTCTGTGATTGAAGTAATGAACGCGCAACTATGTGATTATACCAAATACCATTGATTGTACACTTTGGATAAATTGTATGCTTTATTAATATGTATCAATAAAATTGAATTGTTTAAAAAAGTGATATGCCTATGATTTTCATGAATATAGTTTGAAATTTTCCAGGGATAGAATTTTTCAAATACCTCCTTTGAGAATTTCCAGATATAATCATTAATCTTTCCTCCCTTAAGAATTAATTTAAAAGTGCATTTTCAAATCTATAAATCAGGCAACTATTATTAATAATAAACTGTAACATTATATCACCACTTCTGCCCTGTGTGTACAATATCAATGAATTACCATTTCTTTACTTTGTGATTTTTTCCAGATATTTCAGTCAGCCTGTTAGCAGTCGTCGTCAGCTTCTGCGGCCTGGCCCTCCTGGTCGTCTCCCTCTTTGTCTTCTGGAAGTTGTGCTGGCCTTGCTGGAAAAGCAAACCTGTGACTGCCAACGTCAGCACCCTTCCACAGAGCATTTCAAGTGCTCCTACTGAAGTTTTGGAAACTGAAGAGAAAAAAGAGATTAAAGAAAATGGAAAGCCCACTCTAAAAGCTATTGAGCCTGCAATAAAAATCAGCCACACTTCCCCTGATATCCCAGCAGAAGTTCAAACTGCTTTAAAGGAGCATTTAATTAAACATGCACGTGTGCAAAGACAAACCACCGAGCCTACATCTTCATCCCGGTAAGGAAGGGTGACTGTATAAAACTGTGTGGGGGCAGGGAGGGGGGAGGTGATTTCATAAGGGAGACAAGCCCAGGTGGAGGAGGTGAAATGGAAGGAAAGAGAACAGAGGAAATGAGAAAAGGCATCCATCAGAAATAGGTGATTGAGTAATAAAGAGGGAAAGGGTAGGACAGAAATGAGTAGTTTACAGAATATGCTCAGTTATTAACCCTTTCTCTTGAAATAGCATTGGTTGATAAGCTGCTACTTGCAGTCTTTCAATTCAATTTAATTCTACCAATAAATATTGAAAGAGCACCTATTTACAATGCCCATCACAGAGGCACAGAACAATCAGGAATCATCTAGAAGTTCAAAATCACAACCAAGTGATGGAGATTGATGTTTAGTGTAGTTACTTAGCACCTGTACCATACACATGGAACTTCTGAGATATAGACACTGCATTGCCTATTTGAACTAATAGAGGGAGGTGCATACCACAAAAGCCTAAATATCACAAGCATACCACTGCGGGCACACAAAGAAGGGGGAAGAGGAGACCTTAAGACCTTTCAGCCTAGACTGCTAAAGCAGCAAAAGTCTCACCTACATGGACATGATTTTCCATGCACTAATTCTAAAGGAAGATGAGATTCTCACGCAAGGCATTTATTCCACTGTGTATTATCATCTTCAGCTCTTAAAATGCACAGCAACATGGTAGTGTAATCTTTCTCTTGTTTCCAGAAGTAGCAGCTCACGTCCACTGTAGGCCAGGGGCAGGGGACTGCATTTCCTGCTGGCCAGTTTACCTCTTCACTTCCCATCTCCCTACACCTAATGAGGTGTAGCCCTGCTTTCCGATATGGCATGTTTTGTGGGTTTAGAACTGTATCAAATTGAAAACTATACATGGTTCATGTTTCCTACTAGGACTGAAAGTATGTTCAACATACATTTTGTGTAAATAAAAAAGAACTGTATTTATGAATAAATCCATTTCTTTCTGAAATATATTCCAGAGAGCTACTCAAGAAGCTGTCAGAGGGTTCTTTTCCCTGTGAAACTTTTCTGTGCTATTTGAATTTATAACCAAGGCATGGTGAACAAATATATATTATTTTCACAAGTTGTCCTGAGCAGTGACATTTGGGAATATTTTAAATTTTTCTTATTATTTTTATGTAAATTCACCCAATGAATGGTAATTTCTTATTTATTATGCATATGAACTATAAAAATAATTTTCCTCTGTACCACTTGGTTAACATGTTATAGAAATGGAAAAATGCCTTTGGGGGCAGTCTTGCTTTTCTCTAAAACATTTCCCTGTCTCAGTTTATATATATATAACTTTTAAAAAATAATCTCATGAGGTTACTTGATGATTACTGCTATCATCACTAGGAACTGTGGCCAAATATATTTAATATCCACAATGCATTAAGACACTCAGAAATTTCAGAAGGAAAAATGTTCAATTAATCTGCACAGCATTTTTAAATACTAACTATAGCTATGAATGAATGTATATATAACAGTGTAGCTTTCATAATTATTCAACTATTTTAGTTAAGTGCATCCTACCTGTGGACACTAAATTAATAAAGATGGATAGAGGTAAGTTATGATAATAGCTTTATTCTCTCTGCTTCTTGGCAGTGCTTTTTAGGGGCCCTCAGAAAACAAAAACACTATCTTCAAAATATGTTGAGACAGCTTATCAGATAATCTGTAACTAGGGGAATTGAAAGAATACGTACTGAAATCACATTTGTGGAGACTTGGTTTGGATGCAGAATTGGTTTCTGGAAATAATATACATTAGGAATGAAGAATTATGTGAAATTGAATAAATCAGAAAAAAATTTCTCTTAATCTTACAAAACATAAAAATTGGATTGTAAATACCCGATATTTTCTCAAAGAAAAAGTGCAATACTAATTCACAGTTTTGCTAGCAATTTGACATAATTTCATCTGCCTCTTTGAATCCCCTTGTTTATGTGGGTGGCTGGGGAAGGAGAAAAAACATTCTTTTTGAGCACTTGCAACTTGGTGAATATGCCAGGCAGGCTTCCTGGAGCCCTCTGCCAACCTGCGTGAAGTCATATTAATTATCTCCATTACGGTGAGTTAACTGAAATCCAGAGAAATTAAAAAGTTTGCCTAAAGTCATGCAGTTGGTAAGAGTTAGAATTCAGATTTATCCAGATTGATGAACACATTTTAAGCATCAAAGCCCATGGCATTTAGCTGTTATGCAGTTAAAGATGCAGGTTACAAAGTCTCCTGAGGGAGACGGTAACATCTTCCTGCTTGTCCTACTCCATCAGAAGTCTGGAATTACACGTGGCATCATAAATAACGAGGGCCATGATTTCAGTCTGTTTGGCCTTGGGATGAATTCATGGCAGAAACCTGATTATTCCTAGTTCTCAAAAACCGTCATCTACATCAATTACTTCATCATAATAGAACTTATTTTAGATGAAGAAGAAGAAATTGCCAAGTTCATCATGCAGTCCACTGGGACCCAAATGCCAACATCTCACTGTTAAACAGCAAAATGAAGCCAGCACGCCCACGCACACACAGTGAATTTAACTTTAGTACCTGGGTTCCTTGCCTAATTAGGATATCACAGCTCTGGTCTGCTGTTGGGTTGCCTTTTATTTGGCTGTGACAGTGGATGACAAATCACAGCAAATCCTGTCAAGTTTTATTTGTCTCTATATTTAAATAGAATCCTAATTGTTCCAAGAACCAAGCAATCAAATGACCCAGCTGTCATTTGCATTTCTTCATTACAATACTCTTCTGGCATCCATCTCGATTGATTGCTCATTCATCCAGTAGCATTTATTCAACAGCTATTTACTTCCAGTATAGTCATGTACTCTGCATTATCTCTCTACTCTGCAAACTTTAGGGAGCTGTAAAGAAATTTACAATATAATGCGAAAGCATGTAATACCAACTTCAAGATAAGGAATTAAAAGTGCCAAATGTTGTTGAGAATGTAGAACTCAGAGAGCAGAGAAATTATTTTCATCTGAGGCTTAAGGAAACTAACAACTCACATAAATGGCAACTGGGAGAAGGTGTACATCCCAGATGCAAACATTATATGTAAAAAGCCATAGAACAGAAAGTCCTGCTCAGAAGAAGCAGATATGCTCCCTTGATCAGAAAATAGAGTTCAGTGTAGGAATAATGGAAGATAGAGTTGGCTGGAATTAAACTGTGAGGAGACTTGAATCCTGGTTGAATGTTCAGCTGTCCAGGCACAAACATCTGCAGCAGAAGAGCCCCTTGGAAAAGAGCTATTTTTTGGGATAATCTGGCAACAGTTTGTAGGACAGACTTTGGGAAGAAATCTATTTTGGAACTAATAACAGCTGAAGCATATTAAAAATCAGGAAGTAGCAAAAACCAAGCAAACAAAAAAAATAACCTGAAAAAAGATCCCTCATAAAAATTTTGTGACACTTTGGTCTTTCCCAGTCTAGTCCCAACCTTTTAAAACTCTGACATTCAAGGCTGTTGCTATCTGATGATGCCATGCTACCATTTTAGCACTTTGGCCCCAAATTTCCGCAAACATAAGAATCTACGATGTAGGTAAATAGGAAGCGCATCTTGGCCCGAGCACTCTCCTGCCCGAGCTTGCTTCATCCTGCTTCCTGCCCGTGAAGGGCTTTCCTCCTCCTTCTGGGCCAGTCAAAAGTCTCCCGAGTGCCCGAGAGCAGCCCCCCCTCCAGCCAGCAGAGCCCTGTGCCTTCAATGGACACCGTCTACACGGGACACACGATGCTTTCTACTGTAGATGCTGCTTGCCGTAAGCATTCTCAGGCAGAAAATCTGCTGTACCCACTTCTGTATTGCACTTAACATCCAGATAAAGTACTGTAGGAACTCAGAGTATCTGTTAAATTTTAAAAACTCAATTCACGAAGTCCCTGGTCTCGTCTCTCTCAAAATGGATCTTTCATCGTTGCCACTGGAAGGGGTGCTGGGGTTTTCTCGCCTTAGACCTCAGCCCTGCCTTGTCCTTTTGTGCTGCTCCCCTGGCCTAGGACGTGACCTCTTTAGCTACTACACGAGTTTGAAGGACAGTGAGTCCTAGAGCCTACATTCCCTGCCCAGTAAGCTAGTGCCCTACGTTGCTTCAAGTCATAGTTATCTAGCAATCAATCACTTGCTGTCTTACTGTTGAGCTCTGGATGTTTGCCAGACTAGATACAAGTTCTCAGAGCAGGGCCGCACTGCCTACTTTCACGTCCTTCTAACGTCAGGGCTGTGTCAGTGCAGAATAGCAACGAGTGAAGCTTTGGACTGACTGACCGTCTCTCCACTTCGCTTTGCTCCTTTGCAGACAGCGTCAGGTGGTAAAGTAACATTGTGCTCATATTAGAACGAGGTTAATGATGGTATACTCCTAGGGATGAGTACAAGGACCAATTTTCTGTTTATTCATTAATGCTGTAAAGATAAGGTGAATACTAAATGGCAAAATAATTTGTTGAGGGTGAGGATTTATAGGTTGGACACTGTTGGAGAGGATTCTAAGTACCTCCTGAAAAATGGGAAATTATGAAACATAATGACAAATCCAATTAAACATGAACAAAAGCAGGGAAACGTACATGAGAAGAAATTATTGACTTGTGCTGATGGATTTAGAATTAGCTATGGATGCATAGAAAAATAAATCTTAAAGTCATCATGCAAAATGTCAAAAAGAATGCTCATTGCACATTATTGTAAGGGAAATGAAGAACTATTTTAAAATAAATAAAACAATTGCATATGTTCTTTTACTGTAAGAGTTTTTAAATTAAACTCTTCTCAAAAGATAGCAAAAAATTGAAATAATCCATTCTAGAACACTGTAAGGAATGGAAAATAAGACGATTCCATTGCACAAAGGGGGAATTTAAAAGATTTATAGTTAGTTAGAATATCAAGAAGTAATTCTTATCCAAAACAATGGAAGGAGTTGAAATAAAAGTTCATAAAACATGCTTTGAAGGTGCTTGAGGTGGTTAAGTGATCTTTTTTAACAAACATGTATTTGGCGTATACACTTGCTTCTTTTCTGAAATGGAATGTCTTTTAAAATCAAAGTCAGAACCATAAAACTTAGAAAACAGATTCAAACCTGGAGAGTTTGTTTTTCTGACATTGATAAATATTATCTTCTCTTCACAAGCATTAGTTAGAAATTGATTGGGCCTCCCTTACTTAAAATACAAATAATGCTTGGGATGTTTAAATTTATTAGTCACAGGAATTGTAGGGTAAATTACTTCATAGTAATTCCAACAGATATTTCCAGCATGTTTATTATGAAATGCAAACAGTTGACTACTACTCAGTGATTAATATTACATGAGCACAATTTTGAGAGTGAAAATGGAGCTGAAAACAGGAGGAGATGTGGAGCTGCAGAAGATCTCAGTGGAGGGCTGTGATTGTTGTTCTCCAAAATCCTGCTGAACCGTCAAAGGAAGGGAAGGAGGTGGACTCGTGAGAGCCAGCAACACACTCCAAGGAGGGGAGGCCCAAAGTGGTGCAAGAGTGTAGAAACTGACAGAGCCAGGAGACATGACTGAGTCCATGCCTCCTCAGATCCAGTGTTACTAAAGATACATTGGTACAAAATACTAAGCAATTATTTTGACCAGTTGTTATTGAGAGATATTCTTTTCTATTGAAGGCTTCCTTCTGTATTTCTTTTTTGGAAATATAACGTGGTATGTTCTCTGAACGTTATTTGTAAATTAAAATCTAGCATGAAATATTTACAACCTAATTTTTATATACATTTAAAAAAATACATGCTAGATCAAAAGCAATTGCTGGGAAGCGGATATGGCTCAAGCGACTGGCTCCTGTCTACCATATGGGAGGTCCCAGATTCGTTTCCCAGGATCTCCTGGTGAAAGCGAGCTGGCCCACATGGCGAGCTGGCCGGCGCAGAGAGCTGGCACAACAAAAAGAGATAAAGTGGAGAAACAATGAGAGACACAACAAACCAGGTTGCTGAGGTGGCTCAAGCGACTGAGTGCCTCTCTCCCACATCGGAGGTCCCAGGATTGGTTCCCGGTGCCTCCTAAAGAGAAGACAAGAAAAGAAGACAAGCAGACACAGAGAGCACATAGCAAATGGACACAGAGAGCAAGACAGCAAGTGCAAAATCAACAAGGGGGTGGGGTGTGGATAAATAAATAAAATAAATCTTTTTTAAAAAAAAAGCAATTGCTTACCATCCTTTATTATGATATTTACAATTTTACAACTTTTTTTTAACATGGAGAAAGGTCAGGACAAATATTTTCAGAATAATTAAGCATTAATTTCATTAGTGATTATTAAAGAACAAGTTGCCTATAAATTCTTTTAATAGAATAAAGGTAACAGACTTAAATGGATTTTAACATTACATTACTCAATTAAGAAGAAAACCAGTTGTTTCTCCAAATAGTTTTTTTTTTTATTATTGGGTTATTATTTAGTCATATGGTTAAGTTTTTCAGGGAACATCTTTAATTTATGTATTTATTCAACAGTATTTATTGAACAACTTTTATGTGTCATTTTTCTAGATAATTGGTACACATCTGGGAACAGAACTGGCAAAAATCCCAACTCCCATTCTTATGGAAAGGAACTTGACAACATAAATAAGTAAATTATATGATATACAGAAGGTAACAAGTTCTACAAAAATAATAGGGCAAAATAAAGGAATTGGGGATCTGAGGGCACAGGTATTGCAATTTTAAATATGGTAGTCAGGATAAACCTCTCTGAGAGGTAACATTTGAGCAAAGACTTAAACAGGTGGAAGAGTGAGCCTGTGTTACTGGGAAGAGCTTTCCAGAAGCAGCAGCCACTGTGTGTTCAGCCTCAGCAAGGAGGCCAGTGTGGAGGCCGCAGAGCGCAAGTGGAGAACAGTGGGAGAGAAAGCACAGAGGTGCAGGAGTGAAGGCATGTTTGGCCTCTGCCTTGAGTAGGCGTTAATGCAGAGTGGTGGCATGGCTGGCTCCAGCTCTGAAAGGATTATGCTGACTGCTGATCTGAGAACAGACATTGGGGAAAGCACAAAGGCTAATCCAGGCCAAAGACGATGGTGGTCTAGGACTGGCCAGACTCAAGATTCAGTCTGAAGGACGAACAAACAAAATCCTGACTCATCAGCAGGGCCTGTCTGACCATTGGGAAAAATGGAAGTTTGGATGGAGTGAGTGTGAGTGTGAGAGGCCAGAACAGGAGCTCTGGACCTGCCAAGGTTGTGAATTCCGTGAGAACCCAAGGGGAAGGTGAGCTGTGACTCAGGAATTCTGGAGAGAGCCTGGGGTGCAGAGATAAATGTGGGGTCCTCAAGATAGAGGTGACATCTAAAGCCAGGAGGTGATATCATCAAAAAAGTGAGTACAGATAGAGAAGAGAAAGCCAAAGACCAGACCCTGGAGTTGGCCAATGTGAAGCCGTCAGGAGCAGCAAAGCATATTGAGAAGCGGAGGCAAGTACAGCAGGAGGGACCCAAGCAGAGAGAGTGTGTGACCAGTAGGTCAGATGGGATCGGTCAGAATTAACCCCTGAACTTGGCACTGTGGAGGAGACATGGCTGACGTTTTCAAGAGCAGTTCTGGGGGCGGTAGGCATGCGAAAAGCTAATTAGAGTAGGTTGAAGTACAATGGAGGAGAGAAATTGGACAGTGAATAGAGTTGACTCTTTCAGGTAGTTTTGCTGCAGGCATTACCGAGAAACAGAACAGTACCGAAAGCGGAAGTGGGGTGAGTGAAAGGCTCTCTTAAGAGGAGAAATAGCAGTATCTCTTAGGCTAATGCGACAGAGGAGCATTTCTAAAGGTAAGGTGATGGAAGATGGGATTCAGTGTGCAAGTGGAAGGATTGCTTTTACGTAGGAGCACGGGTAGTTCATCTAATATCAAGCAGGAAGACAGAACACAGGTCCAGACACTAGTAAGTGGGCTGATGAAGCGATGGGAGTCTGTGGAAATGTTTTTGTTCGTTGCTTCAATTTTCTTAGTGAAATATGAAGTAAGGTCATTAAGTGAGACTGAGAACGGGAAAGAAAGTGATGGAAGTTTGGAGAACGGGGAGGTATGAAATAGTCTTCCTCAGAATCTAGAGGATTGAGAGAGAACGAATTGCTGTGCTGCCTTAAGGACCCGCAGGAGGAACACGACACGAATTCAGTGGGCAAGAGAGAGAGCCGCTTACATCTTCCTTGCACATGTGCAGGCACAGGGAAGATGGAGGGTTGGATTCAACCAGGGCTGTGGGTTTGCCCTGCGAATAAGAAGGTAGAAAGCAGCGAGGGGATTGTGGACACATGCATGGGAGTGGCTCTAATGATGACAATGGACTTTGTGAGGAAGGAAAAATGATACTAGGGAATTGGGGGTTATGAAATGGAGATTCTCAATGGAGTTCCAGAGATTTGGTGAGTTAAAACGTTGTCTGTTTCGAGGTACAAGAGGGTATGAGCTGGGAAGATGGGAGGTGTTGATCATGCGTGAAATCGGGCTTGTGGAGAGTCTGCAGTCAGTGGTAACGACTGTCTGGCTGCGCATGGAAGTGAGTGACTGCGGTAGGTGAGAACCGTATCGGGGGAGCAGGAGTTCAAGGAACCTAGAGACCAAGTGTGTGGAAGAGACTTGCAGTGCCAAAGTGTGTGCCAGTGAACCAGGGGGCTAAGATAATGGCGTAAGTAAAGAGAGTGACTTGGGTATCAACAGATTACTAAAAATAAGTGGTAAGGGATATAATCTGTTGAAATGAGCGTCAGAGCTGGGGCGGTAGTTTAAGGGAAATGGAAGGAAAATGCTCTGAAGATGATAGTGTGGCACAAGGGAAATGGACCGACCCCTTCACCTCCAGGCCCAGTGGAACAAGGGCTGTGGGAGGAAATCAGCCACCACGTGAGGGCCCGTAGCGAAGAGCAAGGTTTCCACCAAGCAAAGAGGTGAGAAAAGCATCCAGATAATGAAGTATTTTAAAAATCTACGTAGTATTTTATACAAGTTAGTCTCCCCTCATATATACAGTGTCTTGCAAGATATGTGCTCAGATATTTTTTTAATTGAATGGAAGACAATAGGAAGCAAATAAAGAATGAAAATGAAAACTTTGTTTACTAGAAATTTGATTTTGTATTACTATTTGAGCCTCCTTGTCTACAAAATGGGGTTATAATTTTTAAAATACAGTGATAGTTTCAAATACAGATTTCAATATTAAAACAAGAAGAGATGAATCTCTTTTAAACAGTGAAAAGACTGTTTTGCAGATGAGGAAAGTAAAGCTCACTCAAGTACGTGGCTTGTCCAAAGTTGCCTTCAATACACAGGGATCCTGGCACTGGACTGCAGTCTGATTCCAGTCCAGCAATAGTTCTACCACATCTCAATGTAGTGGTGAAAAAGCTTGGCTTGGTTTCCAGAACTCCACACCCACGTCAACCAGAGAAGCTCTGTCTTTACATATTCAACTTCTTGTCTCAGATTTTGTTCGGGGGAAAGGAGCCGTTGGTAGTAAATATTTGAAAATGACCATCTTAATACAGTATATTCATGTGGCACCAAGTAATATTGATTATATCTAGCACCCATGGTCGTTCCCAGAGGGAGGGGGAAAGCTTTTCCTTCATCTGGAAGGCTACATGGTAATGCCCAGCTAGGACTGAAGGGTAAGAATGGGATAGTAATAGTCAAATGGCTGGATATTTGTGTGAAACTAAATAGCCACTTATTATTGTCATCCCAAAAGAAAAAAAAAAAGGCAAGAAGAAAAAGCTCTGTGTTGTCATGGCAATAGTGTAGCTTTGTAATAATTAAAGCTTCACTTAACTGACTAGCTGAACTGTGACTTGGAACATGCACTATTTACCCTATAATTAGGGCACTGGCTCACTAGAACAAAAAGGTTACTACTCTGTGATTCCTACTGGAAGGGGTTTTACAGATGCACAATTATGTTCAAAGGCATAAAGAAGGAATGACTGATTTGGGAGGATAGGGTAGAAGATTAAAGTTTTATTACATTGAGAAACCTGAGTGTGAAATTAAAGAATAAATCTATAAAAATAAGAAATTAAATTCTTGGGGATTTTGCTCACAACAATCAACAGAAAAAGTAAAATGAGTGTTGCATAAATGAAAGTGATTTGGGCAGTAATATTAGATGAACATTCCTCAGATTATAACCTGTTTTAATAAATTCCATTTCATCAATGAACATAATAATGATATCTTAATTATTTAAGCCCATAAAATTATCAAAGAACCAGAGAATTATAGAGAAAATCAGAAATTTAGGGTGGGAAACTCTTAGAGCTCTAATATCTCACCTGAGGCAGCAATTTTCTTCACCATCTAACCTTTGTTTCTACACTTCCAGGCTTAGGAAGCTCAGGAATCTGACTTCTGTGCGTTCACTAGTTTTTTAATCCTCTTTAAGAAATCCATCCTCATGCCCACCTCAGTGAGTCAAGTCTTCATTAAGCCATGTCCTCCGTGTTGCTCAGCACTCTAAAAGGAGTGAGTAGAGGAGTTTGACCTGAGTGCCCTGGCAGTGTGCCGGACAGTGTGAGGAGGAGGCTGGGGGAGGGACGCCAGCAGGCGGCTGCTGCTAGGGAAAGCCAGGTGGGCCTCCGAAAGCCATGGAAATGGAGGAACTGGCCACGGGATTTAGAAGACTGACTGAATCCACTGGAGAAGAAAAGGTGGCTTGAAGCACACTGCAGATTTCTAAGCATGAGTGACTGATAAAAATGTCACAACTGTTGGCAGAGATTGCAGGAGAGAGACTGGTTTGAGAGTGGAATGGAGAAAATGATGGGTTTGCTTGATTGGGGACGAATTTAGGACATCCTCTTCTAAATCTTCCTTAGGGTTTAGAGATATGAAGCTGAAGTTTATATATCTGGGATTCAATGCTATAATTATAGTCCAAGAACTGATGATTAGTCTGGTCATCTGAAGCAAGAAAAGAACAGAGGAGCTGGAACTAAGCCTTGAGGAGACACGTAGGGCTGGAGACATCATCTGTCAACGTGGGAAATCATGGAGGAGAGAAGCAGATCTTAATGCAAGTGGCAGTTAACAGGCATTACTAATCTAATAACCTATCTAATGCTCTGAAGATATTGACTAGGTAGATAGAAACAGTGAATATGGGAAGTTCAGTTTGAATTGAGATATTCTGTTATGTTGGCCCCAAATTATGAAATTCTACATTTCCTTCCAGTTAGAGTTTATGGTTGACAAAAGGAAAATATACTCATTTTGGCTGTCACAACAATCTGTTCCTTTTCAAAGTAAATATTCATTTAATTATCCAAAGTATTAGAAATAATTAATACATTATAAGAATATGTGGACTTATGTTTTTAAATTTTAATACTGTAGTCACTAAAATATGAAATTCATAAGACCCAAATGTTCAGATGAAAAGAAAACAGCTACTTTTGTGCTTTTTTTCTACATACTGCTTAGATCTAGATATATGCAGATAATTGGTAACATTCATAATATTTTGTGAAATATTGAACTTTGTTGGTAATCCTGTTTTTTAATAATTGTATTTAATCATGTGCTTATGATTGAGAATGCAAAATTCCCAAAGCTCATAAAAATGTACATTTGTGTGTTTCAGGTATTTGTATAAATTTAGGATACTTTCTTCTTTGCATATTGCATTTCTGCTTTTCAAAAGAAGTTTTTTGTTTGAATACATATACTTATCTTTTAAAAATTTTCTTTTCATCATCCTCATAATGGGGAAGTTCATATGTAAAAGTGTAACATTGCCATCGAGATGAGCCGTTCACCTAACGATGTTTGTGTGTGTGTGTGTACAGCCACAATTCCTTCAGGAGACACCTCCCCAGGCAGATGCAGGTGTCCAGTGTTGATTTCAGCACGGGCACAGAACCCATTCTACAGAGAGGAGAAACCACCACCAGCATTGGGAGAATAAAACCGGAGCTCTACAAGCAGAGATCAGTTGATTCTGAGGGCAACAGAAAAGAAGATGTCAAAGCCTGCGGGAAACTTAACTTTACCCTCCAGTACGACTATGAAAACGAACTTCTGGTTGTTAAGATTGTCAAAGCCTTAGATCTCCCTGCTAAAGATTTCACGGGAACATCTGACCCTTACGTGAAGATTTACCTTCTTCCAGACAGGAAAAGGAAATTCCAGACCCGTGTGCACAGAAAGACTTTAAATCCTCTGTTTGAGGAAACCTTTCAGTTTCCTGTGGCATACGATCAACTCAACAACAGAAAACTGCATTTCAGTGTATATGATTTTGACAGATTTTCTAGACATGATATGATTGGAGAAGTGATTTTGGATAATTTTTTTGAAGTCTCTGACCTCTCCAGGGAAGCCACAGTGTGGAAAGATATTCATTGTGCTACGACGGTAAGTGATGATTCCACACACACACTCATTGGTTTTTATGTGACCTACAGGAATATATGACTAATTATTAACCATATACTGGAATAAGTCCTACAGATTATGCAGTTTCTGTCCCAAGAACCTGCAAAGGTAGGATTTGATTAAATACATAATAGACATTTCTGGCACCTGTCACTATATAAATAACATCTGTGACTGTAAAAAATAAAACAGTTCTTGTAAGTTAACAAGAACAGTAAGCCTTTTCTCTCACAAAATGTTTATCTATAACTTATTCTCAGTACTTAATTTCCTCATAGTTAATATTAACTTTCAAGATTTAAAATGATTTTTTTTTCCTCAGATAAAAACTAAAATTGATACCATCTGAGAAAAGTGCTTGGTCTGGTCTAAAATAGCCCATTCCTTCAGATGCTGTCATGGAATAGACACATGTATAACATTTAAAATTCTGAATTATCAAGCAGTGATTGTTTACGTTAGAAATTCTCTTTCATTCCAAATATAAAATAAGTGTTAAAACCTGGGAAAACAGAGTAAAAGCATATAGCATAAAACTAGGATAATCTACAATAATACCAATTATATAAAATATTTTGGCATATTGCTT